>JAJMFN010000389.1:0-44156 GCA_030574735.1 Hansenula sydowiorum
ATTGGAGAAATTATTTCTATACATTGTTTGCCCTAATCACTTCAAGTTCAGTGATTATTATCATTTTTTTACCAAATTCTTCATCTCCAATTAGTACAAGGGAAAAATTACTAAACATTGATTATGCCGGTTGGTTCTTCGGTGCTTTAGGATTGATCTTGGTACTTATTCCAATCAACGGTGGTGGGTTAACATTCGAATGGAATGAACCGAAAGTTATTGTGATGTTCACAGTAGGTGGTGCTTCATTTATTGCCTTTTTCATCGTGGAAATGTGGTTTGCCAAACTTCCAATGATCCCATTCAGAGTGTTCAAATCCAAATCATTAGCTATTGTTTTCTTACAAAGTTTCTTCACAGGAGTAACGTTCAACCCATTATTTTATTACTATTCCTATTATTATGAAGTCGTGAGGGATAAATCAGTGTTAATCACTGCTTGTTTCTTTCTCTGTATCATAATCCCACATTCAACAGCATCGGCAATCTCTGGAAGAATCGTTTCGTTTACGAAAAGATATAATCCAGTGTTATATTCTGGGTTTGGATTATGGACAATTGCTCTATCTGTTCTTGCTGGTGCAGTGAATAAAAATACAAATCTGGTTGGAATGGGGTTTTTAATGGCTGCAAATGGGATTGGTCAAGGTGTTACCTTTCAAAACACACTTGTCGCGGCTCTGGCTCATACCAGGTCACAAGATAGAGCCGTTGTTATATCAACAAGGAATGTCCTAAGATCATTTGGTGGTTCGTTTGGATTAGCTTTTAGTGCCTTGGTGTTTTCTACAACATTTACCAGATCGTTACAAAACGATTCATTCATCAACCAATCTGTCAACAGTGATTTGAAAACGTATCTAAGTGAACATGTCTACTCCAAAGTTGATCTGACACAGATATCCATCTCCACAGAACAACACGAATATATAAAAGACCTCTATATGGGTTGTGTCAAGAATGTCTTCACTTTCTGGGCACCAGTCACAGCAGCTGCATTTGTGTGTACGTTGTTCATCAAGGACAATGGATTGGTCTCCAAAAGTGACCAAAGTGATAGAGACAAAGCAGCTAAAGAAGAGAGGATAACTGGAGATGCAAAAGTTTAGCACATTCCATACATTTTTATTTATTTTGTTTAGTTTAAATATATAACCAGACTGCCATTCCCACAAGTGTCAAGTATATTGCCCCAAATTCCGGTTAGCGCAACAACGTGGAACTCGAGTTTGCGGTCAAAAAGAAAAAAGTTTTAAAACCGCACAGAAAATTCAAATATAAAAATCTCATTTCATGATTTATATTTATCATTGAAACAAATATACATTTAATCCTCTCGGTATTTAAACCATATACACTCGATAATGATGAAGACTCCAAGTGCCGGTGGCTTCTGGGTCCTTTGTCCCGTGTTCCTAATTGCATCTGATTTCATTGTTTCTAAGAAATTGGCTTCAAATCCTCATCATATTAATACCACAAATAAATATGCTTCAAGACTTGCTAGACAAAAATTAAATTCCAAAAATAATAAGGAATAAGATTGAAAGTTTGTTGCATTCAGACTAATTAATGAACTGCTGCTGTCCTTTTGTTGCATTGACTGCTGATGTTCCACACCAGAGCCATCGTGCTCTTATACCCGGATTTGATTCATATACCCATGCATGATCAATCCCATTCACAATTATTTGACTGTTTTTTTCTACTGCTTTTTGCGCTATATGCGATGATGAAACCATCTATTTATTTGAAATGTTTGCATTTGATGTTGTTTTTGATTTTTTTGTTAAGGGGTGTTCCGTTCCCTATGTTTGCTGGTTTTTTTGTTTTAAAGCTGGGTTGCTTTTAATGTTTCTGGTTATCTGTTGAAGATTATGATTATGAAGAATTATTTGTATATATATGATTGATGATAATAAATTATATTGAACCTTGTGGTTGGCAAGGTTCTCCATTCATTGGAGTTTTATATATACCCTAAAGAATACACTAGTGCAATTTGTGTATATTTTTAATAAATATTCATGATGAAGTAAGATCGGGTGTACAAAGTAAATCAAAATGATCCATGTGAATGTTAAATTAAATAAATACTATCTTAAAATGGTAATCTAGATTGTGATTTATCAACTTTAGATTTCTTACCAACATTCCCATCTTTTTTACCATTATTTTTCCTCTTACCAGTCACAGTTTTTTGTCTTGTTTTCTGCGTATTGGAAAATCTTTTCAAATCCGATGATAAACTTTCAGAACCATTTATAGCTTGTGTTAATTCAATTGCATAATGGAAATCATCGTGTTCCGCTTGATCTGTTATTTCATCTTGACATTTAAGACATTTTAAAAATCCGTTTGATAAAAGGGTATAATTTTCTGGAACTTCTGGTGTTGTATCACTTTTATCGTCTTCAACCTTTGTACCCTCCCTCTCAATCTCTTGTACTTTTTTAGACTCTTTGGCTTCAATTTGTTTAACGAAAACATCATTGATGCTACCCTTTTTAGCAAAACTCATGATATTGGAATTCACACCATTCGAAGTATCAAAATTTGTTATTGTCATGCTTAAATTCTGTAAGGGGTAAATTTTCCCATGTTGAGCTTCAAGCATTTTCAATAGATTCACACCATATTTATAGAAAACATCCTCCATTTCCTCCTTGGGTACAATGGGTAATGAACTTTGCTTTGAATGCGGGTTTGTGAAATCTTTGAAAGATCTAATATGAACTGATATTGTCTTGGGTCTTGTTCTATAACCGTTCTCGTCATCGGTCTCCATTAATCTTTGGCATAAATCCGCGGCAAACACCTTAATCCAATCCATACAGTCTGTAATTTGTGAAGCGGCGTTCCCCCTAATGTTTTTATTTGAATTCATTGATTTCAAGACAATTCTAGAAGACAATGGTGCATAATATTCTCCTCGAATCATTTGGTATAGTTTCAAAGCTAAGCTTTTATCTTCAAGATAATCTTCCAATTCATGTAAATCATAGTTATCTCTAATGAATTTTATAGAATCTTCCATCGGTGGTGATAGTTTCATTTTGATAAACTCACCAGTTTTACCACCCATTGACCAAAAATCAGTAAAATCAAAATTTGTTAAAAATTCATTCAATGATTGATTCCTTACAATAGTTTGATCGTTTGGTTTACGGAAACCCGAAGCCAACTTGGCAATGGTTTTAACACGTCCAACACCAGCTGATAAAGTGTAACCCAATTCTTTTTCAACTTGTTGTCTAATATCATATGTTATTTGACCACCAAGAATCATCAATATATCATCCCAATCCAAAATTGCCTGCGATCCATTAGCCGGATCATATTCATTCCGTATTACATCCCCCAAAACATCCAGTTTGAAATTGTTCGGTATCAAGGGCAAGAAATCATCTTTATCCAACTTCAATATCTCTTCATGTAACGTCGGAATCAATTCAAATAATTTTTTAACGACCAATCTACCCAAATCTAAAAAACTTTCATCAACACTTGCCTTTTCCACAAGATCAACATTATTCTTGAAAATCTTGATAATCTTTCTTGATTCTCTTCTATAAGGATCCAAACTAACTTTATGACCTACGGGACTTGGGAACTCTTTATCATCATCATGATACCTCCAAAAATTCTCACCTTTCCTGAACACTGCAGTATGAATAGGTTTCAATATGGGACATTTCAATTTAGCAGTTTCCAAAGTATCCATTCTTGAGATACCGTAATCTCTTGCCTTGTATGACACCGCGATCAGACTTGACCACTGGACGCAAACAACAGCGTCTTCCACACTGAGACCCAATCGTATCTGTTCCACTTGGGCAAAGAATGCATTGACATCTATATGTGCAATGACTGCCAATGGTGAATTATACGCTTTTGATGCATTGTTTAGATCCAAAAGATCTTTGACTTTGAACTGCGAGCGTTGCAAGTTCTTCGAGTTCTGGAACTCCAGCGTGGAAACCATTCTGCACTAAAGCATCAACTGGATAATGGAAACATATTAATTCTTTATCTGATTATTTATGCCCTAATGTTTATTTGCCTCTATAGCACATCCAGACACCAATATTTGATGGATTCGCGACTTTTTTCTCCTTTGTCTTTAAAGAAAAATTTTCCAGTAAACTTTGAGCTTTCTATTATTTATCTACTGTTTGTTATTGAAATGAGGATTGATTGATATGATTGTCTCGAGGATGATGTATTGATTGATCTCTTGTCGTATTCCCATCGTTTGCCCGGTTTAATTTGAGTGCAAATTAGTAAGTGGCTCTATAGATTCAAGATACAATCTCCAATACCCCATTGGTTAGCTCGACTTAATATGATGACACCTTGTCGCCCCAAACAGATTATCGTTAAACTATGATCGATTCGATTCATGCCAAACACTGAAAATTCTGATCATTAAGTCTAGTACCATATGGAATTGTTGATTTTACTTGAAGCAAGGAAATCATAATTCAATGCTAACAGTGTATTATAGAGAATTAATTAGTGATATTAATTGTGGAAACGAATAGATGGAATTGATTTTTACCAATCCAATGTAAGAAATGATTCACCGCATTTTATAACCTATGTCTTGCTAGTGATGATGAAAACTCCATGCTAATCATGAAACACAATGATTACAAAAAAGAAGTTTATACTTGACTCTGAAGCTTGCACAGGAAATAAAAGCTGTTTTCACAACTATCACCATGTAGCGAACTCTCTGCACCGAGCACCTGTTGTACTAGGCGTAGAGGTGCCAATTGTCAAGGCGTAAAGAGGACCATTGTAACTCGAGGTTATTGGGTAATATCCGCTTCTGGCAGCAACGACACACGTCAACAGTCGCCAACAGCGCACAAAACGGTCAGAGTCCCTTCTGAAAGACACGTCACTTGCGTTGGCCAATCGCACACGACACAGTGCTGCTTCCCTTTGTTCAGCTCTGTGTGTGTGGTGGTGATCTTACCACCAGTTTGGGCTTTCTGCGTTATTGGTCAGAAGTTGTAGATCTTTTTTTCGCCCGGTGTAATTTCCAGAGATTCAGATTCATCTTCAAATTTAATTTACTACTAAACACCGTTCTCCAGTACACAACACTCCAGCACTGGCCACTAGTACAAAGAGTCCAGGAGATAGAGGCTACACCATGTACAGATCAAGAAGCATCAGCAACCAGCAGAACTCGAGCTCTGCTGCGATCCAGGAGCGTATAAAGAACAAGTCCAGAGAACTAGAGGAACTACAACAGGAATCCTCCTCCTTGATACTGGAGCTAGAGTGAGTACTAATCCAATTGTGCTGGCTGGAGTCACAATACTAACCAGAGCTCAAAGGCATAAAACATCGATGGACCCAGAAGACATAGTGAAGGCCCACATTCTAGGGCTCAAGAAGTACAACGAGTTGAAAGACGTCGCGTTGGGGCTAATAACAATGATCGCTGACCAAAGACAACTGAGAATGGCTGATATCTTAAAAGAAATGGAGATCGAACCCGATGACAAATAACATATTTAACTATTGGCAACTGGTTTTAATTTGCCTTTAGTTACACTGAGAATTCACCGTGACACTCTCCTTCAGAGTCACTGAGTTTCTTACAATTTCAATTTGCATATCTAATGGAGTCATGAATGTTTTTTCCCTAATATCATAAAGCTACGATACCCACGTCAGCTACCACACGCCTTATTTATCTATATCTGTTTTTGGTTTATTCATTATAATGGGATCAAGTTGTCAAGACAAGCTTATTTTTGGCTCGTTTCTGGTCCGTTTGAGAAGCTTGCAGCTTCTATACACTCAACTACAATCGTTTTTTATCATCTTTATGAAGTTTATAAGGCAGGATTGCCACTCGTTTTCAATTCTAACCGACTTTATTCGGTTCAAATGCTAATAATGACCAATATTTCTACAAATCTGCACGGTGTTTTTTATAGTCTATAATCCTAACGGAGTAATGAGAATACTCAAGTGTCCTGTAGTGCTTCATACAAGGCATCAACAGCTAAAATTGGAAAATTCTCTCCTTTTTGATGTTCAATATTCATTCTTGTTGATCTTCACTGAAAAGCCTCAATCGCGATTTCTTTTATGAAAATAAAACGTCAACAAACAAATGATACCATCACTATTCGGTCAATTTGAGAGCTGAGCTGAGCTGAGAAGAATTCAAGATGGTGGAGGCTGACACGTTTGACAACATCATACCGCTCCCGTACCGTGTGATCTCACTGGTGGTTCTGGGGTCCTGGCTTTGGTTACTCATTTTGAAAATCTCATCAAGAGTTGGTATAAATATCCTAAGTTTGTTAAAATTTGACGAAATCCCCACCACAAGTTTAAATCTGATGGAATTGATTGTTAATCATGAAAAAACATCGGTTAATATCTCTCTTGTTTCCATTGCCAGTTACATTGTCTTCCAATTCGGTCATAATCAAACAGTGGAAACAATATCATTCTTGGATTTCTTACCATTGTTAACAATCTTGATCATTTTGTATACATTGGTCAATCCAACCCATGGAATTGGTTCCAAGAGACTATTCTCCTCCTTCAAGAGAATCCTACGAGGCGGCATTGATCAATCAATAAGAACAAATGACATCTTGTTGAGTGATACTTTAACATCTTATTCCAAAATCTTGATTGATTTTTCCATATATCTATGTCATTTGATCAATTTCGAAACGTGTCTTCCCAAATCATCGGGATCCAAACTAAACAGACGCTGTGGTGATTCTGTGTTTTTGGAATCATTGATTGGCATAATACCAACTTTGATAAGATTGAAACAATGTTGGTTTGAATACAAAGTGTCTCAATATAGAAATAAATCTCATCTTTTAAATCTTTTCAAATATTCAACAAATATCCCAATCCTAGTCGTTTCTCTATACATGAAGATCAACAATACCAATTTGAACAGTTGGTGGGTGTTTTTCGCCTTGATAAATTCAACTTATACCTTCATTTGGGATGTTAATAACGATTGGGATTTAAACCTATTCAAGAATTTCACATCACCGGGATCAAAAGAACATGGTATCCTAAGATATAAACTTCATTATAATTTTAAAATTTTCTACTATTTGGCCATATTCCTAGATTTTAATTTCAGGTACATTTGGATATTAAAATTTTTACCCAGTGCAAATGAAGATTCATCAATGATTTACAAGTTTATCAGCTTGTTATATTCAACAGAATTCGGGTTGTATTCATTACAATTCATAGAGTTGATCAGAAGATGGATTTGGGCCTTCATAAAAGTGGAAGTGGATTATATAAATCTGAACTCATTGGATATTCCTCAAGCAAATGCTCAAAACGATGTCATCCCATTGGATACTTTGAAATAGAAACTGTCCATCCCATTTCATCAAAACAACTACACTATTGCATTAAATAAACATCATGATCCAATGAATTACTTGTACAGGATAACTAATATTAATGCAAACACACACTCCGTTTCTTTAAATAAATGACTAATCTCTATTTCTTGATTTCTTCTTCTTATCAATAGCTTTAAAATTATTCGCACGACGTTCACTTTTGGTCAAATAACGGAACTTCTTCTTTGGTGCCCTCTTAGGCTTTTCAGCACCTGCAATAACAGCATATTTTTTAGCACGATCTATACTTTCATCCAATATTTTTTGAGATTTTTGTAAATTAACATAATTTAATCTGGCAATTTCTTCCAAATTATTATTCATCTCAACATCTTCAATCACCACAGTGGTATAATCATCTTCATCTTCTTCATCGGCCTTATGACCATTGCTAGAGTTTTCAGTGGCATATATTCTTTTCAAAATACCTCTGGTCTTTGGTTCGTCTTTTGATTCTTCAAATCCTGACCACTCTTCAAAATCTTCACCTTCATCATCTATTTTACCGTTTTGTTCAACTTCGCCATCGTTTGTATCATCATCATTCTCACCAACATTTTCCTCTTCATCAGATGAATCTTCATATTGCCCACTTAGTTCTTTGATGTTTTTTTGATATTTCTCCATTTGCTTAGACATCTCTTTTTGTTTCTCCAATTTGGCCTTCTTTCTCTCTTCTATCTTGGCCAATCTATCTTGCTCTTTATGGAACTCTTGAGCTTTCTTCTGTCTTTCAAGCTTTCTTTTATGAAACCCTGTCAAATATTCCCTATCCCAATACCGGTTAGCGTATATGATGCTCATTATGCAGAATCAGATTAATACTCACTCTCTTGAACCTTTATCAAATGTGACTTCTTCAACAGCATGTTTCTTGGCCTTCTTCTGGGCATACTTCTTACCACCAGTAAGGATCTCTCTATTATGTCTGGCAGCCATGATTATAGCGATATTTTCTTGTTGATATATACACAAGTACCAACAGATCAACAATACTAGATTATACTCATCACTTTTGTATATTTTTATTATTTTTTTTTTTCTCTCGGCCACTTTCTTTTTGGCTGTGCTGACATAATGAAGTCCGAGGACCGTCGGGGCCATCTACAACTTTAGAACTTTTTAAATGTTTATAACCTCTTCCACTGAAACTATCAAAAATATTTATGTCCAGATATGCTGGTATCTATGCTATGGTTCATGTTCTATGTATCTTGTTCATAACGGCCCGTCCAGCTCGCCTTTTGAGATCTGATCTTTCAAAATCTTCAAGTGCTGTTCAGCTAACCTCACCATTTCGTTCAAATCTTGTTCTTCATGGTCTTTATCATGATGCTGTTCTTGCTTCAAGTTGGCTTTCAATCTATCAGCTTTACTTCTTTCATTGATCCATTTCCAAATCTCATACTCAGTGTCTTCTTTTAATTTAACTCTTTTGATGGAATCCTCAACAGATGGCATGATCATATATTCACGTCCATCAATCATAACTTTTTGAACATGATCAATTGTCACAGCTGGAACTTGTGATGAACCACCAAGTAACGCTTTGATAATAAACCATAAGAAAATGGCAATGAACACCATACCACCAAACGCATAAGGTGACTTATAATCACCCAGTATGTCAAATGGAAACATTGGTTTTGTTTCTGCAACAGGCGCTGATGTTTCCTTGACAGTGTTTGATCTCGATTTATTTTTGCCCTTCTTCTTACCACTTTTTTTACCAGTGGTAGCTTTATTCAAGATTGATCTAAGCTCACTATTCAGAATATTAATGCTTTCATTTTGACCATCGATTGTACCCTTTTCAATAGGACCTTTGACCCAACTCTTACCAGTCCAGTTGATACTGGTAATAACAAGCAACCTCGTTGAATTATTTGGAGCCCATGAGAAATAAAATTTGGTGACAACAGTGAAACTATTTCCTGAAGGAACATCTGGTGATTGTGTAACTTGTGTGACCAAAATGTATTTGTTTATATCAAAATGATCAATAGTTTCGGTAATGAGACATTTTGTTTGCTTCGGACCGATTGGACCGTTTAATGGCTTGATATATTGGTATTTCCTCTGCTTAGATTCTCCCTCGCTGGAGAAATTAGGAATAGGTGATATGTCGAAATTTTTTTGTGTCTCCAATATCGATTTGAAATATTGTGAATCATCACCAAACAACAATGTATAGATTGTACCCACTGGAGCATTGAAAGTCTCGTCGGAAATTTGTGTTTCTCCAGTGGCCTTCTTATATTCATTTTCAGTTGGTGGATGAGTTGCGGGACCTATGGTTGGCAATGAGCTCCCTGACGCACCATTATCATTCGAATCAGATCCCTCACCTTCAGCGAAATGTGATTTTAACTCATCAACATAGACATCCATCGATTCTTTTTGACCATCGACAGTACCCTTTTCAACAGCACCTTTGATCCAACTCTTTGCAGTCCATTGAACAAAAGAATAGACAGTGAAAGCTGTGGAATTCTTTGGACCCCAAGATAAGTAAATCCGGGTCTGAATTGTGAAAGAGTTACCTGAGGGAACATCTGGTGTCTTTGTAGTTTGTGTGACAAGAACATAGGATTTGAAATCTTTATGATCGATTGTCTCAGTAACTAGACATGAAGTTTCCTTTGGACCCACAGGACTATTCAAAGGTTTTATGAAAGAGAAATCTCTCTTAGGTACACCGTCACCATTCTTGGAAAATTTAGGAATATTAGATATATCTTTATTATGTTGAGCTTCGATGATTTGTTTGTAGAAAGTAGTGTCATCACCAAACACAGAGTTGAAAACTTTGCCCAATGGAGCCTCAATTATGGCATCTTTCACTTTTGTTTCTCCTGTTACCTCTTTATGATCAGGTTCAGTTGGAGCATGCTTCGAAGGACCAGCCTCCACTTTCGAATTCTCACCACCATGAGTTTGAGAAGAATCATCATCATCACTTCCATCAACATCGTAATCGTCATCAGAACTATAACCATCACCATTTTTATCACCCCCTCCATCGGTATCATCCCTAAATTCTGAACCAGATTCTGACTGTGAATATTCTTGAGGGAGATCAAGATCAAAATTACTATTAGGACCTCTCACTAATTTGACCCAGATGTTTGTAATCATGTCAAAAGTAACATCTCTTGCTAGGAATGAGGCAAATACATATTTTTGATGTAATGTTTGAATTACAATACCATTTGGAAACAAACCAGCAGTGTTTTTCTTTTCCAATTGAACAATCTCCTGTAATGGAATCAGTATACTGGTTGTCCAACCTAAAATATTCGCATTGAAACAAACATGTCTTTCAGTGATGTAAATTCTTCCTTGGACCAAAATATCTCTTTGCAAGGCACAACTATAGTCTTCCAGTAATTTTTCATCTTTGGGTACTTTCTTGAACATTGCATGAAATTCTTTATTCCTCTTTTCATTAGCATACGAAACATCTTTCAATTCACTAGAGAAGCTTGGAGACATTGGAGTTCCTGCTGAGCTACTGATCTCAGTTTCTCTTGACTGAACATTCATCAAGGCATCTCCACTACCATTAGCAATACCCGTTGTTGTGCCAGTTTGATCTATGGCATCCGTACCCGAACTAACACTGCGACGGTGATGTTGCTTCTTCGTTATACCCAGTGACTGTTGAGTGGGTACTGCACTTGTTGATTTTGCAGTCTTTAAATTCACAGGGGAAAACGATCTTTTGTATGCCGAAGCTGGTGAATTAGATCTGTTGTTATCAAATGTTCTTTCATCCCCAGTGTTGTCTGAAGCCTTCCCATTACTACCTAAAGCACCTGGACCTGATGAAACTTTCGACATGGCACTACCGTTAGAACCTGAAATACCTGGATCCGATACTTCTCTTGATCTAGATAATGAATTACTGTGTTGGATTTTGTTTTGATCTGGGCCATCTACCGATATAACTGGGACTTGAGGAGCTGAGCTAAACGAATTTCTTTCACTATGCAAAGCAGCGTCAGTGAATCCAAGGGCTTCTAATGTAAGTTCACCTTTACCCAACGTACTAAGAGCATTTTTCCGTACTGGTTGAAATACAACATCTCGAGCAATAGATTGGGTATTGCTTCTAATTGAACTTCCATCATCATCTGGATTTGATTGTTGCTGAGACGGCTCGGTGGAGTTTTCTCGAGATGGCTTCTTTGGTTGTGCAAACAACAAAGAATCTAAATGTTGCATAAAAGATGTACCTTCATTATTCCCATTAGTCTCATTGGTTTTATTATTTATATCTGACTGTTGCTGTTGAGGTGGAGGGGGGTGAGATTTGAATTCTTCAGGTGGCCGTGATGAAGCAATGTTACCAATATGCGAAGCTGCGTTATGTGCAGCAGATAGGAAACTTGAAAATATACCACTGCTATTAGCATCAGGATTTGACAGTGCTGATTTTTTCAATGTTGAATCTGTATTTGCCATATGAGCTTCCACATCAACTGGTGTTTCAATTTCTGAATTATTGGTGCCAGTAAGGGCTTTTGTGTTCAGGCGATGAGGTGATGATTCAGCAATCGGATCCTGATGTATTGGGAAGTTGATTGCAGAATTGTTTTGAGATACACCTGAATGCGGAGGTGATGATGAGTATTCACCTTGTAATGTATCAGTTTTAACCAGGGGTAAGCTTAACATTGCTGGTTCTTTAGCACTGAATTTCTGTCTCATCGAATCTTGGAAGGAATTTCGGCCATCTGAATCATAAGGAGTCTCATTATTATTCACCGGAGCCCCCTTATCCCTTTTTTTGAACAATGGTCTATCAGTTGAAGTTCTTTGTGATTTGATTGAAGTGATTTCTGGCATCACAGGAGATTTGTGGGCATTGTAATTGTTGAAGCTAGGCCCAAGATCTGTATTTATAGCATTCGGATTAGAAGAAAGAATAGGCTCAGTATGATTCCCAACCTCATCGGCCCGACTAACTCTTCGTGCCTTTCTCGTCAATGGACTTTCATTCCCGTTGAATGAATCCATCTGCTGATGATTATGGCCCGGTGCGCTTTTGGTGGATCCAGCTTTGGAACTTGGAGTATCTTCACCATCTTTCGAGCTTCCTTTGCTCTTCTTGCGGCGGCCCAACTTGAATGTGCCCATTCGAACAGTACCTGGTAGTCAGAATTATCCTCTCCCAATAAATAGCTTCCCAAAGAGTCTGTTAAACTAAGCGGTTGTTTGTATAGTGGAACTTAGCAAAAATCAAGCACAGAATGTAAATTTGGTTCACGACGCTAAATATTTGGAAAGGCCCGATTTTTTTTTACCGTAAAGTGTTTCGGAAGGTTCCTGTAAATATTGCTTTCTGCTCCAATTCTGAGATTAATGGGTCAGACTGGAAAGGATTACTACCGGGAATATTAGAGGATTGTAATAGTGCTACTAGAGGATCAATGGGAGGTCAAGACCCCTTTTCATCTGACGCGAGTTCTTTCCTTTTGCTTTGCTCGAGAGCTACGCAACTGAGCTAAACGGCCAAAGCAAGGGGCCTACAGACAATGCGAGGCTGACAGAGAATGTCTCTGTACAAACCCTATACACCACTTCTTAGACAATCTGGTGTATCACCGCACTGCTGAACACCTGTCTGTGGTTATGAAGATATGGAATGTTCAGAGAATATGCATGTTTTCGTTTCACATTGATTTTCCTGGGGGCTGTTCTTCTGAGATGGGTTTACTTCTATACACCGACAAGAGGCAGAAACCTCTTACAGAAACACTCAAAGGACAACATAACACGTAATCATTCAGCAATATATATATATAAAGCAGTTAGTTCAACACAAGATAAACAATCTTAACGGTCTTCAGCCCATTCGTTTTCACGTTTGATGGCTTCTTCTTCTTCTGGGGAGAAATCATTGACAATGTTGAAAGTACGACGGATTTCTTCTGGAGATTTACCTCTTATCATTTCAGCGACAACTTTACAGCCAGCATCTAATAGTGGTCTAATGTTCAAGTAGTTTGCAGCTAATATGATTTCATACAACATTTCTTGGTCAACTTTGAGGAATTCCTTATCCCATTCGTCAACAGGAGCAGATTTTCTAGAATCTTCATCCTCATCATCTGGGAAACTGGTGTCTTTATGATGGGTGGCCCATTCTAAAACTTTTTTCAAGACTGAGGCACGAACGTTTGGTACTGGGATTTCAAAATCATCATCATCATCATTGGCTAAATCACCAATCATGTTTTTGATCAAGACTGATCTTTCAGCAATCTTCTTCTCAACTTTGAAGGATTCTCCATCGGACGATATTATTGTAACATCAGACATCTTTAGATCAATTTAATAATTCTTTCTGTAGTAATTGTGTAAAAGTTAATAACTAGTTTTTGTAAAACAGCTTGTTGTTGAAAATTGTGGATATGACATGGAGTGGAGCAAAAGGGTTATAACTTGAAGAACAATTTTGCTTCTTTTATATGGACAATTGCAAAAGAAGATTAGAACTCTACTTTTGAGCTCTTTCAATATATTCCTCAATAAAGAGCTCAGCGCCACTTCAGCCTCACAAAGCCCAGCACGTTCCATCAACATCAACAGCAAAACCAAAGCGCTAGGCATCAAAATACATACTTTCTAATTAACAAGTCAACTTATCAAGCACAATGTCAATGCCAACCTAAAACGTAAAAGCGCTTCAGCTTGTGATACGATTTGGGAATCCATTTCAATTGTCTAAAATCCCCAAAACATTCGCGAAATTTTCATGTTGAGCTCGCGAATGCGTTCTATAAAGATCTTTGAGGTGTATTATGTACTACAGTCAAATAGAAATTAATAAAAATATGATAATTGATGCAAAGAATACATAATCAAATTAGATCTCGAAATTGGAATATACACTTGCACTCAACTCGTCCAATTCAGAAACTTTATCCATATTGTTGACATAATCACTTCTTGTAGCGTTTTTGAAATCATTAGAAGCCTTTGTGATATTTGCCAAAAGAATGGCCAATTTAGCCTTAATTTCATTTGGTGGTTCTTGTGTTGAGTCTCTTGCAGAGAGAGATAATGCGATATTGTTTAGTAAGGTGGTTATACCAACGTTGATCAACGAGCTCAAAACAATCAAACTGGATGAAGAATTAACATAGTTTTTAGTCTCATCAATTAAAGTACGCAAAATTGTGTTATCCTTGGATAATGTCCCAATGTTTTCTTCATCAAGAGTTTGTTGAACAACAAAGGTTTCCAAGTTCTCAGGAGGCAATAATGAAGAACTTATAAAATCAGAACCATTTCCAGCAGCATCCATATTGTTATCAGGTTTTTCAATTATTGCTTGTGCTCTACTTAATAAAATTGCAAATTCATCCAATGATAACTCAGCTCTTGGATTGATCTCTTCGAAAACTTCGTCAACTGCATTCTTAACACGTTCTCTGATATTGATCCAACCACGGTTCATCAACCACCAACTGAATGATAAGTAAGCTTGTTCGTTAACATAATTGGTGCTTTCGGAACTCGTATTGTCAACCATATCAATTCTGTCCTGGAAGCCATGCTTGGAAGCTGCAACTTTTAAAGCGTCTTCCAGATACTCCCTTCTTGCCAAAATGTTCAATTGTAATCTTGTGAAAAGAATCAATAGGGCATTTGAGTATAATAAAGTTAATAATCTTGTCAAAGTTTGACTCTTTAATTCACTCCATAATTCATTTTTAGTTTTCCTTTCCAATGGAACACTGGATGATTGTTGCTCTGTGGTGGTGCTTGAAGCTTCGTCACCTAATGAACTTGCTCCAATACCACTATCAGTCAAATTCTTCTTATCTAATCTTCTAGCTTGTAAAGACTTTGTAATCTCCTCCACTGGTAAACTTTCAAAAATTGGGGTTGCAAGTACTGGGACCAATGCATATATTGTATATAGAGCATCTTTTTGAGTCTGTTCAAATCTTCGACGGATTTGTTCCCTTGAAAATCTTTCTTCAGCAAGTTTTAATTGATAATCTATGAATTTTTGACGTAAGAATCCAATCCCAAAATATATTATGGCAAGTACCCCAGAGCTTATTACCACTCTTTTACGATTTCGACGGAAAAATCCAGTGATGCCTGCAAACATTATCAAGTTCTGTTCAACTCTTTTATTGGCTTTGAGATGTTGATCACTGCCTTTCAATCGTTGGTTGTTTATTAGAAAGAATTTAAGGTGGGGGATATGAGTATATCAGTTGATGAGATATTGTCCTTAGTTGTTGTATAGCTGGATAAAAAATGTTTTCAACAGCAGCAAAACCCTTCAGAAGTCACAGCCTCTCATACACTCGAGAACAAACAAGAGTTTTTTTCCAAACAATTGAAACTTTGTGGTGACTGTACAATGAGCATTTAATGATCATTTCGATTGTTGACTTTGTTAATCTTCCCAGCTTCTGAGCCATTTCGCGATCGTTGATTATATAATGACCATTTTATCTTGACATTCGCGATCATCACCCGGTACGTATTGGGTATGTTAATGGTTTTGAGCCCTGTCCTGTCTCCCCATAGATAAGGGTTGAAAAACGATGGAAAATCAGGACTTGCTCTATTTGGAGTGGAATAACTCAACTTTAGTGCATTTGAATTATTTAAGAATTTCAGAATATAATCTCAAATAGCATGAGATTATGACAGCAAATTTGTAGAAATATCCCATGTCTGGTTGTTGTACAAGACGTCTTCGAATGTGCTTGAATGGTTTCCCCATACAAATCGGCTGAAAATCAGGAAAATTAAAGACTTTAAGGTTTACCCACAAATGGTCAAATTACAACAACTCAACGAATGATCTGTATTTATCAGAGTACACCATGATGAATAAGAAGGCTGAAAGTACTACCTGGCAACTTTCCTTCTTCATTTTTAACCATTTATGGTGGGTTTAGCAGACGTTATATGTTTTTGGAAATGAACTTCATACAATTAAAGTTACTATGAGAAGCTCAATTTTGTCCTGGTTACCATTATTGTTGTTGTTGTGATTTATTGTTGCAAGCTGTTATATTCAGTTATAACTTGATTTGTCTATTTTTTAGTCTATTGGTTCTCAATTGTCTGAGGAGTGGCAAGATGTCGAATGAAACAGATGGGTTGTCAAGTCAAGAATTACTTTCCAAGTATAAGTTCCCAATAGATATACCAGAAGAACAAATTTTGAGAATAGGAATTGAAAACTCCAGATACAACAATGAGATACTCATTCAGTTGCTATCCATTCATCATATGAAGGTGCTTTTGAATTTGCCATTAGACCCCGAATTCAAGCTTGATAGTGATGATAACAATCAGCAGAAGAATTATTACAACGAAAATTTACAATATGTATTGGTAGGTATTGTACCCCAAAGCTTTGAAATCATTATATCTCGCCTATTAACCAATTTCATTACAGGAAGTCATTCATCAATCTGTTATCTCTTTGCTGATCATGTATGGATATCCTGTTGATACTAGACAATTGTTCACTATGAAAATTCCCTCTGCCGCCTTGCATGATATGGCTGAATATATATGTCATTTGATTCCTGAAGTTTTTGGTATTGCTGTTGATGAAGAGTCAAATGAGATCAAACTACACCCCAATGCCATTAACTTTGTGTTTATGGCAATGGTACATGGAATTGCCAAAGCTACTGAAACATATGAACAATATTCTACTGAGAGTAGACTCATAAAAGGTATATTGCCTTTCAATGCTTACGATGTCAGATTCAGACGAATAAAGTCAAGAATGCGAGCTGAATTGATCCATTCACAAATTACAAATAATTTGAAGAAAATATATTTGACAGTCTTTGCTGAAAGGCCTGATGATGACTTTACCCAATTTGAATTCAGAAACAGAACTGTATATAAAGAGGTAATTGGGGATAAAAGAAAAAAAAACCATGCATCATGCCAACTTGGAGAATATGGATCAACTTTTTTATCCATCATTACTCAACAAAGGTCAAATCTAAAATACGAAAACTTGTCATATCTTAAATTGATCAAGGCTAACCAAATACATCAAAGCTTTGTTGAAATTGCTACTAAACATGGGTTGACATCTGATGGAAGTATAACGGAGCTAGCTAATGTTTGCAAAGAACGAGAGGACAAATCAGGTGTGATACGCTCAAAACTCATCAATACCCGTGGAGCTATTCTGAAGTTTATCAGCTCAAGAGAACGATTAATTAGTTCAAATGTATCTAAAATGAGATATCCTGAGTACTTTGAGGTTTGCGAGGGCTCTGATGGCTCAACCGTATCGCATGAAGCACCAATTCCAAGCGTCCAGCCAAATGTATCAGCAGAGGTTGATGCTAATGAAATCAGTGGGATCGGTATGGGCCTCGATGCCGGTCAAGAACACGCTGGTCCTGATCAGCATCAAGCTGGGGAAGACGTGAATCATGAAATTATGTAATTAACTATATTATTAATGATGATCATTATGAAGTGATCGAGTTAAAACTGCATTGTTAATGTGACGGGAAGAGCTATTAGTATACTACATGGATGCTATTTCAATATTATTTGGGCCGTTTATTATGCGAAATTGAATCAAATTCTTTGACCCGAGGACGATTATTCAATGTCTTCAATTCCACAGCATACTTCCCGTTGTGTTTCTAATATACATCATGTAATGATTGATAAGCCTAGCAAATGATTCTTCGGTCATTTGCCTGAAGTCTTCCTCTCCTTCTTTGGTTTTTTCACTTTGTCACTTGTTTTATCTTTTTTATTCCTCTTTGTACTAGCGTCATTCTTAGAACTTTTCCTTATACCGCTTTCATTTGACTTGACAGGTTTTTCATTATCATCTTTTGATTCATCAAATTTTGTATGTGTTCCATGAAATGAAGCAGAACTGATTGCAGGTTGAGGAGTACCTGTTATGACAGTTGAGTTACCTGTACCATTGTTTAGAGCAGCTTGAATGAAACGTTTGGCAGCACCTGTATCCACGGTTTTTTCTTGAAGTAGGCAGTTAGTATTTGTTTAGCGATGAAGATAAATGCAGCTGACATACCTTTTTTAGATTCTTCAATCTCCTTTGCCCGGTTCATGTATGATTTCACTCTTGCTAAATCTTTTGATATAGGGTGATTGTTTGTGTCAACACCTTTGGATTTTAGATATGCTATTCATTGCGGTTAGTTAGAAGCTTTCCTGGCTTAGCAGAGACCTGTGTCATACTTACCAAAAGCTAATGATGTTAAAATATAGGCATATCCATTGGCTATCTTTATTCTTACATGTTCATCTGATGTTTCATTTATTCTATCTTCGAAAGACTTCGCAGTTAGTTCTTTGATAGCAGGCTCTAGCTCGTCTATAGACACGTCTAGAGCGTCGATATATTGCTTAATCAAATCTGTGTTTTCCATTGTAGATGCTGATCTGATCTAACTAAAAATAAATATCTATATAGTCTTGGAGCTCATCTTAATTTTTTTTTAGCAGGCACAGAAAAACTATATTCGTGCCAAAGTACCGGTTTAGGAAATGCGCAAAGGAATTGTACCAAAACTGCCGTATTTGGTAATTCTGCGCCAAATCTAATTCTCGCAAATTACGAGATCGCGAGTTTTTTTGGATTTATATCCCTGCATATGTCTTTAGATTGGTATTCATCTGTGAGGGTCAAAGTGATTGATGGTAAGGAGGTCGATCGTTACGTAAGAGCAACAATATCACAGCTAGAGTCATGATATTGGAATGAGGTGGAAATGTGGATTTGGCGCTGTTCATTCAAGCGCGTCGACGTGTGCTTGATTAATAGAATCTAGATAATCTCCATCAAAATCCGGAGCTAGTCGACGTCTTTCATATACACAGAGGGCTTTATCTAAACATGGGTAATTCACAGCCAAGGTTTTGAGCTCATGGAAGAACAATACAATACATCGTACATATACCAGCTGAACGAACCACATCGAATCCACCACATACCTCTTTTAATCTCGCATTTCTTTAAACAATGTAAAGCGCAGGCCATATTCTGCACGTCTGTCACGGGTAAATAGCCGATGGTGGAATCATCAAAGCTCAAACGTTTTCTTTGCTCTAGCTAAAATGGATAGACCTCTGTCCTCAAGCAGGTGCTACAATAGCTTCAGCACATACGAACTAAATCAGACAGTAAGTATTATGATTTCCACTATTACACCCATATTGTGTCGCTACAATCTATATCGTTTCCGCAGTATCTCTCCAACTCTCCAAGACTCGTCTAATGGTGACGTTCGCTTTCTCTCAGCACAGCGCACAACGATTGTCAGATTTTTGACTTGAGGTGGAACAAGAAATCAGAAACTGACCGAAAATCCCAGATCAAAGCAATACCCTCAGGTACGCTGTTTTAGCCAGAAAGCGACAGTAAACACCGACCACCACTTTGTTTACACAACAACACCAGTGAGCTACTAGCCCTGTTCTGCTGTCGGTCCACGTCTCGCTTGTATCGTTTCCCAACTTCACGAAATTTCCGATTTGCAGAAAGCTTTTTTTTCTTTTTCGCAAAACGCTTTGCATTATTCTTGTGCTGAGATTCAAGTGCTGTGTTTAACTAACAACAACCGTCAAACAGCCTGGCCTGATCACCATACACAACAATACAAATCGCTGGTACTGGGCTGGGAAATTGCCTGGAAGATTGCAGAATGCCCTCTGAAGACACCGATAGCAACAAAATCCTCACAAAGAAGAGGAAACTGGACTCCTATTCAATGGATAATGTCCCACAAGAAGCGCTGAGTTCACAGAATGTGGAGGATATCTTGCAAAATTTGGAAAACATCAAAGATGTTTCTGATATAGAAAATATCCAGAAAAAGCTACAAGGCGATTATAAACTGCTGGCAAAACAGTTTGGTAGCTCAAGATTATCCAGAGTTGATGCTTTCATCGACAAGATTGAAGAAATTCAAACCCAATTGAAGAAAAATGCAGTGTCTTACGACGAATTCGTTAGAAACAATTTACCACAATTGGATGAAGAAACTAGCGCTGAGTCAATAAGCATTGGGCTTAGGAAATCCATGAAGAGAAAGAGAAATTCAACCCAAGCTGAACTTGCTGCTCAAGCTGCATCTCCACCACCTGAACGTCCTTTATCGCCTCCTTTGGAAAATCTTCCAATTTTCACAGAATCTTTTGAGAAAGTGATGAATCCCTTTAAATCTAACTTGGCTTCTTTGAGGCATAAATATGAATATGAATCTAGCCTGATTGAAGATACAATCAGACAAAATGTTGAAATAACTTGGAGACAAAGTATAAAGGATAGAATGGAACTAAGGAAAAAATGGAGACGTGATATATCGTGTAAACTAATCGATATTAAAAAGGATTACTATAATGAAAACAGATTTACTAAAGTTAGTATGAATGATAAAAGATTTAAAACCTCAACAAGGAAAGTTGGTGAGCGTAAAAATGCCAGATTCGTCAGTCAAGATCAACAAAAAGATGTTGATCAAAGAGTTAAAAGATTCAATGCTTTTTTCAACTCTGATAAAAAACCGGTCCATCCAGCTTTTGACAATGAAATTCAAAATGATTTGGACTTGATTAAAGGAGATCCATCAAATATCAAAATTGAAAAGATTGAAGCTAATTACATCTACATGGAACAACCAATGAAGAAAGAAGCCATTGGCCCAACAACATTGACAGACCTGGTCAATAGCGAAATTGCAGAAAGAGGTTCCGCGAGCTCTCAATATCCACTAGCAAAAGAAGTAAGAGTCAAATATAATCCTCCTGGAATCTACGAGGAATTTCCACACGCTCATCAACAGCCGCAGCACAATCAACAACAAATGCTACCCCAACCTAATGTCATTCAACAACAACACCCACAACAGCAACAACAACTACCTAACCAAATCTTGGGCCAGCAACAACTACCTCCTCAAACCTATCAACAACCGCTGAATCCTGGATATCAACATAGTCCTCAAGGACCTCAACAACACTACATCCCACAACCATCTCCATTCCCGCAACAACTATCACCATATCTACAACAAAATCAATATCAACAGCCACCACCACCACCGCCGGGATATTACAACCCACATGCACCTCCACAATACTATGGTGCATCGCCAATACCACCACCTACACAATACCTTTACGCTCATTACCAACTAAGTCCACCGGTGCAACCTCCACCAAAAAATTGAACTCGCTCTCTTTTTGGTTACTACCTACTCAATGTGAAATGAAATGAATTCGAAGAAAATAAAAGAAAACAGTAATCAACTACGAAGGCCAAATCATAAAATGATTGTATAACTATAAGTGTTGCTACACTTTGTACTATTATATGGATGAAACTTTTGCAATGATAATCAACTTCAACGAGAATGTAGAAATAATGCTAAAAGCCATATACTTCTATTCTCAGTATGTGTCAAAACCCCAAATAACCTGAAAAGTACCTGATTAGGAAACTTCCTAATTAGGAAATTCGTGACACGTCTCTAAGTGGCAGACGTAGTTTCATTTTTAAAGAATCGAGACGATTTCAAATATTGCCACAAAGTATTATTTCCATATCAATACTTTGTTCAAGAAGTTCAAGAGATTCAATTTGCTGACAATTGGGTACTATTTATCATAAAGAGTTCTACCCAAGTGAATTTCAAGTAAAAGGAAACGATATTGGTCCTATTCAAACCCGTTCTTTATAATTCATCTCTTGCTTAGGTTTTACGAGTAAATTAATAAGATGTCTGAACAAGTTGATACATTCTTGGCCATCACTGGCTCCTCGGATGGGAAAGTGGCAGAAAATTTCATAGATATGGCAGGCGGCGATTTAGAGACCGCAATTGCATTGTTTTTCGAGCATGGTTCATCGATGGGCCAACAATCAAATAACTTCACAGCTGCAAATGATGATTCTATCAATCAAAAATTCACAGATGATGATGCCGCTTTAGCGGAGAAATTGCAAAGCGAAGCATATCAATCACAGCAACACGAGCCAAGAGCACCGGATCAAGCTATCCATGAGAGATTGATTGGTGGAGATGATCAATTCAATGTTTTCCCAGGAACAATGGGAGGTATTGGTGGTGCGTTTGGAGGATTGTTGAACCAAAATAGGTCATCAACACCACAAGATATTTTCGGCAATGCTAGACCTGGAATCTTCAACCAACGGGATGATGTATCAAGTGACGAAGACGTTGAAGATAGAGTCGTTGAAGTGGATAGTGATGGTGAAGAAGTTGATTCTCATAACGATGGTCTGACTGAAACTCAAAGAAGATTAGCAAGAATATTCCGTCCACCTTTCGATTTGATTGAAAAAATGGATATGAATACGGCAAAACAAAAAGCAAGAGCTGAGAAGAAATGGTTGCTAGTAAATATTCAAGATAATAGTGATTTCCAATGTCAAGTGTTGAATAGAGATTTTTGGTCAAACAAAAACATTAAGGACTTGGTGAAGGAAAACTTTCTCTTTCTACAATATCAAAAAGAATCTAGAAGTGGTGAAGACTATTCAAATTTTTACCATTTTGATGAATATCCACATATTTCTGTTTTGGATCCAATCACAGGTGAAAGACTCAAAATGTGGTCAGGTGTTCCAGCTGTGAATAGTTGGATTCAAGAAGTTTTTGAGTTTTTAAGTCAATTTTCTCTAGAAGCTGGTCATATAAATCCTACAGTAAGTCACAAGAAGAAAATCGATCCATCTACATTATCAGAAGAGCAACAGATGGAAATGGCAATCAAACATTCACTGGGTAATAAAGATCCGAATGATAAAGATGACGTTGAAATACTGAACAGTGGACAAAAATCAGATCCAATTGAAATTGATGATCAAGACGAGCAAGAACCAAAAGAATTGACAGAGGAGGAAAAATTCAAACAAATACAAGCTATAGATCACCCTGAACCAGAGTCAAACCCAAGCACAACAACCCGTGTTCAAATCCGTCTTGGTGATGGGTCTCGTCGTGTACGTAGATTCAACATAGATGATAAGGTGATAGTGATATATGAAGTTTTGAAAGCCACAGTGGATCAAGTTAAAAATGGTGAATCTTTTACATTGACAAGTCAAAGAGAAAACTTGATGAGTAAACTTGATGAAACCATTAGTGATGCTGGATTGAAGAATGCATCCATCCTATTGGAATTAGTTGACCACCAGGAGGAGGACTAGTATAAGATTCTTTAGTAACTCATCCAATTCAAGAGTAATTAAAAGTACCAGTGCTCTTTTTGTAGGAGTCTTGAACTACGTTGAATTCATATCATTAAATAGAATTGTACATTTTAAAGTGATTGAAATAATTTAAATTTCTCATCCACTTCGTTCTCTAAGTTTGTTGAGTCTTCAGAAAGAGAGCCTTTCTTCTCATGGGTCTTCTCGTCACCATCTTCCTCTTTCCCATTGTGTTCATTTACACCATTCTCTTTTTCCTCGATATTGTTTTTTGCTTCAGCCTCAAGCTCATCATCTCCTGCCGGCTCTGCTGGTGTTTCAGTTCCTCCAACACCATTCTCTTTATCAATGCTTTTTTTCGATGTGATGAAATCCTGTAACTCACTTTCAATAGCTGGGTCTTCCAAATATTGATTAAAGATATCCAATATTTTCAAAAATGTTTGATTATCGGCTTTTTGAAGCCTATAAAAATGGATATAAACTTTAGAAATCAATGATAGTATATCAATCTTGGCAACATCTTCGTTCAACAAAGGAAACAAACCAAACTCAAAAATCCCTTCAGCTTGTAAATCGTCCGTTAGTTTGATCTTTAAGACAGTGTCTTCTAAGGAGCTTAATGCATATGTGCGTATTTGATGGCATGGATTCATGCATTGGTGAGCAAGTGCTTGGATGAAGGCATATGTTTCATCTCTTGTGAGTTGTTCTCTTATATCAGTCAATGAAGCTGTCAAGCTAATGGATCTTAATGATAACTGAACAATTTCTTGGTATGGATTTTCCTTATCCACAGAATGTCCACTTTTGATCAAGTTGTCATATTCTTGTTCCCATTGACCTCCAATCGAACCAACTGCTGAAATTTCATCTAATAATCCTAACAACCACATAAAATTCACAGAATTGATTGATTTTGGTGCTGATTTCAAGAGTTGATCAACGAATAAAAATACGTCATTCGAGAATTTTGACAAAGATGCAAGTATTCTTAATGATTTCCAATAATTTTCATATTGCAAAACAGCTGAAGATAAAGCTGTGTTTGTTTCAGCTAGGGAAAACAATGGTTGGATTATCTGAGCAGATTTTTGTTCGAGCATATCTCTATCAACATCAGGGATCTGATCAATGACTTTATGGATGCTTTCTGCTGCGATATTTGAACATTTACCCATAAGAATCAACTTATATGTGATTAACCTGAAGCGCATAGACCTATTTAACTTCTTGTTATCTTTATTGGATTCAACCTTTTCAATGTATTCGATCAAAGGTCCAACATCTTCTAGTTTTGATCCAGATGTCAGTATTATCACAACGGCACTTTCCAAATAGAAAAACACATCAGGTTCATAGGAGATTTCATTTGAGGCAGTACGCTCTTCTGGTAATGCCTCCAAAACTGATTTCAAAAGATTTCCTTTCTCAGAGACAAGAATGGTAGGATTAGTGAAAAGCTCCACAACACCACATTGTTTGATACAATCAATTGCTGATAGAGTAGTTTCAACTTCTTCATCACTTGGCTCATCATCACCCTTCAAGTATGAGGCAAAAGTAGAGAATAGACCTTTTGTAACAGTGGATCTGGTCAATGAAACCTCAGGCCTTATTTTCGGTAAGCGAGCAAGCTTGTGTCCTTTTTGGAATTCAGGAAAAAGATCAGGGTCAATCAAACCATTGCGGTATAATGTAGAGATGATTTTGAAAACGCTCTCCACTCCAGCAACCAATTTCTTAGCATCCCTTTTCATAATTCTAAATAGAACAACAGTAGAGATTTGAGCTCTAAAGTTTTTACCAAATGAGACAGATGTTTCACTCACTGTGATGGCTTCACCACCTTCAACCTTAATTCTAGTGGTCTTGAGTCTTGAGGCACCATCATGTAAGGGAGCGGCCTCTGTTGTCAATGTTGTTAATTCAGCCAATTTCAACGCTAGTTTATCCAAAAAGGCATCTAATTCGAAGAAGGACGCAATTTGTGAAAGTTTGTCCGCCGTGGTCATCATTTTTGTAATTATTTGATCATCTGTAGCGACTTCAAAAATCTTGAGTATAGTGCCACTTATAGGTTCAAAAACTGCTTGGAATAACACTTCATCAAAATTGACGATCTCGGATTTACTAAAGCCATTAACATCGTGAAAGTCATCAGTAATTGAACTATTAGCAGCAATCAAATTGTTCCAAGAATCATCGAACCATTGAGATGACCCATGATGTTCTTCTGGCATAACAATCTCTTTGTCATGAATTGATTGATAAATTTTTTCTAGGTACCAAGCTGGGAAATCTCCGTTTTTGTAAACACCTCTCAAGTTTCTTTTGTAAGCATCTAATGACATATGTTCTTTGATACTAGGGTTATGTAAATCGGTATTCAACATAATAACTGAAAAACTGAGCACAAAAACAGCATCAGCATCCGGCTCAACAGGTTCTTGAATTTCTTCACCAACAATCTCAACAGATATTTTATTTTCCTCATCGACTTTACTACCCTCGGACGCTTCTTCAGTTTTGTCAGCCGTGTTTTTATCATGTTGCTTATCACTGGTGTCTTGTGGTTCATTAGACTGGTAGTTTTGACATTCGACGTATCTATCAGCGAACACTTCAACTATTCTTTCAATTTGTTGAGATTCACCTGGCAATCTAAAGGCCTTCAGCAAAATCCGCAAAGCTTCATCAACTCTTAATTCACTAAAGTCGAATAGAGAGTAAAATTTCTTCAACAAGTCAACATTATCGGGTTTGGCTAAGAGCTCACCTAACACTTTTTTGTTCAATCTGCTGGATTTTTCATAAAAGAAAGAAGCAAGATCATCCGTTTCAGTGGACTTGATGAATCCCTTTTGGACAAGTGCATTCAACCCATCTTTAGGCTTCTTGTTGAAAATATTGGTAGCAGCAATGAATTCCTTTTTCTTTTGCTTTTGTAATAGTAGCTCATGATGATCGCTATTGCGCTCACCTGCTGCTTTGGTATCCTCAAATAATCTATCAACAAATGAGATTAAACCTTCGAGACAAATTGGTGGAACATTATCGGTCGTGAACAAAGCACTTTCTGGCAGTGATAATCGAGACAAAAATTCAATGAATTTCACAGTAAGGTCACTTCTATGGAAATTACAGTCATAGTTAATGAACAAACTTATGAAAAATGAAGGTGATCGAGTCCACAAGATTGAAATTTCCTCCACCAAAAGCTCCTTAGCAGAAAGTGATTTTTGATTGGCCTCAATTGGTGTTGATTTTCCGCTGGTCAATGGTTTGCTCTTAGCTTCTGGTTGAGGTAAGGTGGCATTGAAAATGGTTATAAGAGTGAGCTCAATTTGTGGCTGAAGATAATCTCCTAAAGTGAGTGCAAGTGTTGTAAATAATTGTAAAGCAGCTTGGAGCACTGGTAGTGAATTGACGTTTTGAATTATATGTAATGTATGTTTGAACACTGGGTCAGCGATTAGATTCAGTAAGCTTGGGAAAGAAGGAAATCTATCAGCACTCATCTCCACCGCTGTACCTATCAAAGAGAAAGCGAAAACCTTGGTAGATTCAGTATGCTTAAACTGATTCTCCGGTGCAATCATCGATATCAAAATTCCCAAAAATTGTTTGATTGCAGCGAGACCAAATGGTTTGTTAGCATCGGCAGGTACCTCAAATGATTTTTTGGAAGCATCGATATCATCATTTGTACCTATGGCACCGACAAGCTGGTTTCTAGTGTAATCTTGTGTCTCCTCCACAACATGATGAAACTGTTCAGCTTCGATAGAGTCCAATCTTTCAAATATTTTGATGGTGACACTGTACATGGATAGCTCAGCAGCTCTTCTCAAAACTTCACTTCTTCTTTTGTTGCAAGCCAATGAAAGAGATGTTTGTACAACTTCATAGATCACATCGTCAGAAAGTAGTTCTCCGAGCTTTGAGTTTATTATTGATTCCAACAAATTCAAGACTTTCAAAAGGACAGCATCATCAGAAGATTGTTCGGATGCTTCGAAACGACAATGGGTCAATGAGCTGATGATATGAGTTAATGTGAATACCAAGTTTTTGGAATTGGATGAAATGATGTTATAACTGAGGAATTTTGAAAGTGAGTCTAATGCAAGAGACGTTATGTTACCAGTGGTGGAGCTTGATTTGATCACAAGCAAAAATGGTTGCAACAATGTGAGTGAATCAATATCGTCCAAGTTAGTAGCATTGTTCAGCATGAGCCTTAGTTGAATGAATCCCGATAATAATGGATCATTGAAAGAATTGTTGTTTGTGCTAGTTGTATTTGACCCAAGTCCAAATCTGTTTGATTCATTGTCGTCGCCAAATAACTCTCCGGTTCCACTTCCTAGGATCGCTGCAACACCAGATTGAGAATACTTGGATGTCTTTCTCATCGAGGACGAGATCAAAAGACATTCTTTTATCACAACGGTCACTGGATCTATAGCTATATGTCTTGTAGGCAAAACAACTTTAGGCTGATCTGTTGTTGTGGGTGACATGGTGGCGATGTAATTCCGGCTATATCTAACGTGTACCTAATACTTTTCAAATGCAACGCAGTTCAGCACAGCGACACCAAGCAGATATGAACAGAGCACTGATCCAATTGTATCTGATCTTTGCAAATATAATCAACTTGTTAAAGCTGTCATCTTTCGCTAGTTGACGAAACCAAAAGCTATACATTTTTCGCGAACCAAAATCTCAAAAGAGGAAATCTGCCGTTTGTGGGTATTTCTATCGCTTATATATCTAAGAATACATGTATTTACAAATTCTATGGTCTTTGTCTATCTTTGTGATCATTGTTGATGATTAGGTGGCTCTTGGAATGTGTCATCCATTTTCACTTCATTAATTTTCCGTACGAAGCCTGATTTGTATGATTTGTATGTCTTCACTTTCGTTTTCAAGACATGTTGTACTTGCGATTGGTTTGGCACATCTTCATTTTGATCTTCAACGGTTGGCTCTGACTCTTCTGTAACCTGCATTTTGTTTTTGCCTTTAGTATCGCCTCGTAATCTGTTAAAGACCATGGTGAAGTTATCAAGCTTTCTGTTTGGGAGCATTTCGTTCTGTTTTTTTGCAATTTCTGTTAGCCTCTCTATAAGAAGAGCACTCATGCGTTTCTGACCAGCTACATCATGAATCATGAAAAAATCTGAGGCCTCACCTTTGCCCAACCTTGGAATTTCATTCACGACTTCTGCCCTTTGACGTCCTTCCAGTTGTGATATTGATTCTTGAATAATTCTATAAAGAAACAGAGCTTGTTTATCTGTTATCGGTTGTGACCTCCAAGATGCGAATTTGGTCAAATCTTGCCGTGGAAATTGTTGTCTCAAAAACTTATCAACATATGAAAGGGGTAGTCGTATATCTTTGGTTACCGGCATTAGTAGAAGACTCTTATACTTTTTCATGATAAACGGAAATGCATTCGGTTTATAATTTTCATTGCGTTTGTGAGATGACAAAGTGTATAATGTTTGTCTTTTTTCGCCAATTTGTTCAACACTTTTTTTGGACTTGTAAATATCCGTTACCGAAACATCTTTCAAAAATTCCTTTGTTAGTCCCTGTTTATGTCTTCGAAGCTTTAAATGAATTTGGGATGCCTTCTCTTTGATAGATGGGTATTGTAAAATCCAGGTATTTCCATCAATTTTGATCCAAGGGTATATTGAAGACTTGATATAAAATACATCTTTTTCCTTCTCTGCTCCCATGTCTAAAAATTGCTGAAAGCTGTCATATGTTTTGAACTTGAATTGAGAATTTTTAAACGCGTTTGGATCCACTTCATGGTTTTCAATATTTGGTTTCAAACCTTTTCGAAGATCTAGCTCATCTTGTTTCTCATCCTCCAATCTTTTTAACCGATCTGCCTCTTCCTTCTTTTCTAGTGCAATCTCCCTTTTAAGTCTTCGTTCCTCCATCTCTTCCATAGTAAGGTCATTAATATCTTCATCACTAGGCAGTCCTTGTAAACAGGGAACAGAAACAACGTTTGAATTATTGATACCAACGAAATCAACTATGTGACAAAAATCCTTAGAATTATGCAATCTCAACCCTCTTCCAATCATTTGAACCAAAAGATTTTTAGATTTTGTGGGACGTACAAGTAGAACACAATCAATGTTTGGGATATCTGTGCCTTCGGTGAAGATCCCACAATTCATCAGGACGGAAACACGACCACTTTTAAAATCTTGGATTATTTCCTTTCGTATGTTTGGCTTAGTATCAGAAGTAACAAATTCAGCGTTGATACCGCGAGATCTGAATAGTCTGCACATTGTTTCAACGTGCAATATATCAACACCAAAGATCAAAGTACTTTTCACATTCATGTTTTTAACAAAATGTAGATATGTTCTCATCACCAATTCATTATTTTCAGGTTTGTTAACCTGTTTAGAAAGTTTGGGAATGACAAATTCCCCCCTTGAACTTTCTACTTGGCCCAAATCAGCATTCACAAGTTTCACAGTTGTGAATTTGGCTTCACATAAATGTTTGTTTAGCACCATGTGCTCTGTATCTATATGAAACACAACTTCATCAAACGCCTCGTTCAAATGCTTACTATCATCTCTTTGAAAAGTAGCGGAAAACCCAACCAAGGAAACATCTGAATCAGGAGTCTCGATTCCAAAATGTTTGAAGATTTTCAAATAACTATTAGCTGCAGCATGATGGGCTTCATCAGTGATAATTAATTTGAAATCTTTCGGATTGAATTTTTCAAGTCTTTCATTTCTCAATGATGGCACAGATGCAATGATGATATCGGCATCATCGTCCGATTTTGCATTACCCATTTCAATCTGGATGTTTTTATCAGGGTTCATTCTTCGACATGTTTCGGCTGCTTGCTGTACTAGTTCTGTTCTATGTGCTAAGATCATTGTCTTGTCACCGTACCCTTTTCTAGGCCTCACTTTTCCAATCAAATTTGTGAAAACAACAGTCTTACCACCTCCGGTTGGCAAGCTTACACCAATACGTCTCCTATTACCTTCCAGTGCGTTCAGACAAGCAGTAATGCAATTCTCTTGATATTCTCTCAACTCAAACTTTGGGACTGTAGTAGCATACCTTCTAACCAGTGGCACAATGTGATTTCTGGGTACTAGGTAATTAATCCTCCAAGCAGACCTCAGCAGGCTCGATCCCAGCCTCGTCATCCGACAGCTGTGTGATCTATACATCTATATCTCTCCCATAGCTGAGCACTAAAGGGTGAAGTTCATGAAGGTGGACTATGTAGTTATCAATATCAGTATGTCACAAAATATGATCGGGCGTGTGGTTACGGTGCCCTGTGATTCTCAATACAGATCAAAACACATCATCTGAGCATTTTTAGCCTCACTACTTGGTTTAGTAGCTCTTTACTTTGTGCTCTACTTCTTAGCTATGATGCTAGTTCAGACCTTGGATCTCTTTACTTTTACAAAATCTCCCTCAAATGTCCAATGCTTTTGCTTTTGGTGATGAAACGAATTCTCGCGATTTTTTTCTGTTGATGTGAATCTGTACCATTTAATTCTCCAAGAACGCATTTCTAAGCTTTGAACCCTTTGAAACTCCAGAAGCAGCTTCCACATAAAACACGCACGAAAAGAAGGATGTTGCTGAGCTTCTCAGTGATCATAAGGCCATTATTGGCTCTTTTATTTATATCTCCAGTGTTCGCCCTAGAGGAAGCATCATCAGAATCAACGTCACGTCACACAAACAACTGGGCCGTCTTGGTGTCAACATCGAGATTTTGGTTCAACTACAGACATATGGCAAACGTGTTGAGTATGTACAGAACAGTGAAGAGGCTAGGTATACCAGACTCTCAAATCATCTTGATGTTGAGTGATGACGCTGCTTGTAACTCAAGAAACCTGTTTCCTGGTTCTGTGTTCAATAACCAAGATAGAGCTATTGATTTGTATGGTGAAAGTATTGAAGTTGATTACCGAGGTAATGAGGTCACAGTGGAGAATTTCATCAGACTATTAACCGATAGATGGGGTCCGGACCATCCACGTTCCAAGAGATTACTCACTGATGAAAATTCCAACGTATTTATCTACATGACTGGTCATGGTGGTAATGAATTTTTGAAGTTTCAAGATGCTGAAGAGATCAGTTCATGGGATCTTGCGGATGCTTTTGAACAAATGCATGAAAAGAAGAGATACAATGAAATTTTTTTCATGATTGATACTTGTCAGGCAAACACAATGTATAACAAGTTTTACTCACCAAACATCCTTGCCTGTGGTTCTTCAGAATTGGATGAAAGTTCATATTCACATCATAGTGATGTTGAAATTGGTGTTGCAGTTATTGATAGATTCACGTATTTCAATTTAGAATTCTCTGAAAAAATTGATAAAAATTCTACTTTAACTTTACAAGATTTATTTGATTCTTATCATCCAGATAAAATACATTCACATGCAGGTGTTAGAACCGATTTATACAAAAGAGATCCAAAAGATGTTCTGATCACAGATTTCTTTGGAAATGTCCAGAGTGCTGTTGCGGATGAAATTGAAGACGATTTGCTTTATTTGTTGAATCATAAGGAAGAATTAGAAGCCAATGATGCTCACGGAGTTTCAGAAAACGAACATCAGGGACAATTGGAAGAAGAATTTTCAAAAGATAACAAAACTCATGTTAGCACGATTAACAGTTCTATCATTAACCAATTCAGTTCAAATGTCATTAGCATCAAGGAAAAACCAACAGATAGTTATGCCAAATATATTCTGTTATTGTCGCTTGGTGCAGCATTCATCAAAGTTGTTTTATACAAATGATATATAATATCTAGTACATTAAGCATGTTTAGAAACATTTAAAACTACATCAAAATTTGACGATTCCCCAAATTTATAAAGATAAAAAGAAAAACAATGTGCATATACATCAATCCGTAGAACCTCATTTCCTTGAAACTATAACTATATAAAAGATAAAAAACCTGAGCATATTCATCATCCATGTCTCGAACAATCCTTCAGTAAACAAAGAACAGAGACATGATATGATACCAAAAATAAAAAAATAAACCAATAAGTAAACTCATTAAAAAAAACCACTTCATGTAAATTCATAAGCTTTCGTTGAAAGTCAAAAGGAAGAAAGCTTCATTTTGCAACAACAGTAGCTGTCAGTTCACGTGTCGATTGACGAACAGCTCTCTCTTTCTCATATCGTGAGTTATTTGATGATGAAGAAGATGAAACATTGTAAGTTCGTTCAGCAACTCGACCTGCATAATTACGATAAATTTCCGATTTTTCAAAATCATCATCAATGACATCTTCGTCAAAATCATCAATTCGAGAACCGTTTAGAAACCAATCACTTTTATCACTTGTTGGTACTGAAGATGAAAAAATCCCACCACTTGTACGACTTTGATTGAAGTTGAAACGTCTGATGTTGTGATGGTTGAAACTATCGGCTTTTTTGTGATTTGTTTGCCATTTGGGATAATTCGCACGATGATGAGGTGGAACATATTTTTTATGATTGATATCAAAAGGTTGATTCGATTCAGCACTCTTGTTCACTTGAGATTCCTTTTCAAGGCTATTTGGCTTTCTATTGTGGATTGTAGAAGATGAACCCATGTTTCTATTCCCATACATTGGCATTGGAGCTAATAAAGAAGGAACAGATGAACTATCACTAAGATAATTTTCACTAAGATCCATATTGGCAATTGCATCATCCAACCCATGAGTCTCATCCGCAAAGCTCGAGTTTGGAGAGTCAGCTTCTTCAAGAACAAACAAATCATCATCGAGATCTTGATTATCCATGGTGACTGATGATTGTAAGGGGGATTTGAAAAGATTTGGAGATCTCAAATTTGGTGGAACGTATTTACCAGCTGATGAAGATGAACTTTTCCTTGATCTTCTTTGAGATGGTGAAGCTGGTGGTGGGATCAGATGGAAACTATCCCTCGGTTTATTGCCACCAACATGTCCATTTTGAAATTGATGCTTATGATTATCAATTGATTGAATAGTTTTCTTTCTATTTTTTTCAAAATTTTCCATAAACTGAGCAGACACTGAAGGGGGAGTGAAAAAATCTTTACGATTGAAACGTTCCTTCCTATAGTTTTGGAAATGATTGTTGATATGGGTACTTGGAGTTGGTATGCCCAAGGCTTTTCTTCCAACAGCATTGTTTTTGATCTTGATTGGTTCAGTACCCAGATAGTTATTATTGGTAATCTCTTCGCTATAACTGACCAGATCATCATCAATTGTTAATGAACGAACACCTTTTAATTCATTTTTCAAATGGGACAAGATTCTATTTTCTGGATCAAGAGTTAGGGAATGACGTAAGGCAGTAAATAAATCAGTGGACATTGTTGAAAAAATATCAAACAAAGCTTCACGATTTCTTGCAAAATGACTAAAAGATTTATCATTATGAGTTGCAGAGCCAAATGGATTTTTGTGGAAAACAATATTCAAGATACAAATTCCAATTGACCAAATATCACATTTCGATGCATCGTATACTTCAATGTTTTTTTCATCGAAAAGTTCAGGTGCCATGTAACGTTCACTACCAACCCCAAAATCGTTGCAATAACGAGATGTAGAAGCTAACCCCCAATCGGTCAATCTGATTGACCAATCGTCCGAAATCAAGATATTTTCAGGCTTGATATCACGATGATAAATTCCCTTTGAATGAACAAACTCAACAGCTTCAATCAATTGCAATATAACATTGATAATATCACCAGTTGAAGTTGGACCAGCGTCCGCTTTTATAGCTTCATATAAATCACCACGAGCACAGTATTCCAAAACAATAAAGGAGTCGAAATAATCCAATAAGGAGATGATATAAGGGTGGAAACCAATTTTTTCCTGAATAGTGATTTCGTAAATGGCCTCTTCACAAATTCCCGCAGTTAACCGTTTAGAAACCATTGATTTTGTTGATTTTCCACCAGCTTGACGCTCTGATTTGCCATCAACTTCATCGTTTTTGACATCTTCTTCTTTGAAAATGTACTTAACAGCCACTAGTTTGGACTTTTTGAGATCTTTAGCTAAAGAAACTAAACCAAAAGCACCTTCGCTTATATCTTCCAATTTTTGGTACCTATCTTTTAAAAGGCCACCTTCTTTGTAAACTTCATATGGTAACGACATTTCTGCAATGTATGATAATGTGCTGTATGAGAAATAAGATGCTATTCGATGTTTGTAATGGACAACCCCTATGAAAGTTGAACAAAAATAAGGGCGTAATTTTAATATGCTATGTTGTATTTGCAAATAATGGAAAACGGGAAGTAATCAGTTGTTTGTTTGTTTGTTTTGTTGTAATATAAATCGAAACACTCTAAATCATTTAATGCTTGAGATGATGATGATATAAAAAAAATTGTTTTGTATTGTATGAGATGCTGTATTGAAACAGATGTATTTTTTTTATATGATGGGGTTTTTTTCTTTATTTTATTGATGAAAGGATCAACTAGGGACAAGGTGGATTGAGAGTATTGGATCTTACAATACTATTCTTTCCAAATGGCAAAAAGTTGTGGAGATGAACCGAATTCACACCTGACACCCAAGGGGATTGATACCTAACAGATTTTGAAAATGATGCAATATCTAGCGATGAAAACTAATAAACTGACAAGTGTTGGAGTCCACAAAGGATCAACAGATGAGACGAGAGTGTGTTGGTTGTTCACAATGGGATAATTTTGTTGAGTCTCGTTTGGATGATTATACTCAGTTTACAAAAGCTGTCAAAAGACCAGATCCAACTTGAGGTTTAAACCTCCTTTTCAAAACAAAAAAGAAACAAATGCGGAACCGTACAAGTAGGGCTTAACAGTATCCTTTGAGAACGATGCGCTGTGTTGTTTCTTGAGTCTGTATCTGCTGCTGTGTGTTTCCTGTGTTTTGTGTGGGTTCTTGTAACTGAATTGGTTGTCTTGTTGTTTGTTTATGAGTTGTCCTCTCGTTTGACCGTTATTAATTTACTGAAGCTCACTTTTTGTTGGAAATCTCCATACTTTTCCATCAAGTCTACGCCGTCCGCATCCGGTAGATACAGCGCACGTGACTGTGAGCCTATCCCAGCCGCAATCGCAACGGCCGGATGTCCGGAAGTCAAAATCATAACAAGGATTAGAAGAAGCACGTGACTATTAGGACTATATACTTTATATTACTGTTGGTCTTGGTCTTGGTCTTGGTCTTCAGCATCGTCGTACACCTTGTCCTCCAAGAAGTCATTGAGCTCTTTGGAGCCTTGTTCGGCCTCCTCGTATTCCTTCTTGACGTTTGTGCTACTATTAGCATTGTCCACATGACTGGTGTTATAATTCCAAGGATCTGGTGCTGTGGATTCCGGGGTAGGTAACGAATTGTATTCAATATCTTCATTTGTATTCTCGAGATCTCTTGAGCTTGAGGCGATTGTTGGTGATTCATGCGTTGGTTGTCTCTTGTGTTCAAGATCAATCTCTGTCTTTTTAAGTCCTGCCTGTTTGAATGGAGCTTGATTTCTGACCGGTTTCGTTACTCTGCCAGTTTTGGCTATACTTGTACCAGCTGTTCTGGGTTGAGGAGGTGGATATATCTGGTGCCTTAGTCTTGAAGCAGATCCTGGTTGTGCTGGTGCTGCAGCTTGGAAAGATGGGAACCCTCGACTAAATGGTGAGAATTGTGGAGCTGCTCCACTTTGTGGGACAAACGAACGATATAATTCATCATCACCATCTTCATGCATTTCATCGACGTACGTTGGATAATAATGTGCCTGAGGTGGCATATGCTGGTCATCGTAGTAATATTGTGCGGAAATTGCAGAATTGATATAATTATGAGGCCCTGGAGCACCTTGACCATATCCATAATATGCCTTTTGTTGTGGTGCAACTGCAAATTGTGGTTGATAATCAGGATATTGCTGTATTTCGGCAGCTAGATCAAATGTGCCATCTTCTTCTTGTTGATCATAATACTGACCATTCGTCATAGGGTAAGCAGCAGCTGCTGTAGTGGGTTGTTGTTGTTGTTGTTGTAAAGGTACACCATAAGGACCAGGTGGAGGAACTGCATAATATTGTTGTGATGGAGGTGGGTATAAACCAGGACGATAAGCAGAAACAGGGACATAAGGTTCTTCTGCAGCTGTTGGTTCAAAATTAACTTCATTATAAGGTGTTTTGGCATATGTTTGATCAATCAAGTATTGGTCATTATAAGATTCTGGTGGATTCATAAAAACAGATGGATCAATCATCATAGGTTCATTACTTTCATGAATTGGGAAATAATCCAATGGGAAATCGTCTTCTTCCTTTTGATGTATCACATTGAATTGATTATCTTGTTCTTCTTTGATGTAGAAAGTTTGTGGCTCAATATCCGTTGTTTGTGAGGATGGTAAGTTATCTGGTAGTGTATCTCCATTGATTGATGAAACTTCAGAAGAGGCATATAATCTTTTCTTCATTTCTAAATGATCAACCAATTGTTCGTATAATGGTTTGGAATCGTCATAAGTGAAGGATAAAGAAGGCTCTGTTTTGGATTTGGTAGTACCCACTTGATCGAGACTTTCCTTTTTCAAATCTCTCTCTAGGGCATCAGCAAACAATTTATCATGAGGAACACTAAACCAAAAAAACACTTTTTGCTTTTTTTGTGTTCTAAGGCATGAATTTTTATATAGGAATTCCAAGAAAGGTGATTTGGAAGCTTCTAATACAGCATCTGATCCACATTTCAAACTTCTTAGATCTGAGAAAATACCTTCTTCGAATTTCTTTCTATCCGTGATTTCTCTTCCAAATTGTTCAAATCTGTAAACAATACAACGAACAATATCTGTACCTGTGATGAAATATAAATTATTCCAGAACACACAAGAGACAAATCCCTCGTCATGATTCAGGTAATACCTTCTAATGATTTGATTTTTTTGCCAATTGGCAGGAGCCGTTGCTAAAAAGAATTTCAAATCTTCAATCAATCTCAAATTTTCCTCAACTTGTGAAGGAGATACAGCAACAACTTGACGATCGAGTATAATGGCCTCTGTGGTTCCCGTAGTTTTGGAGTTACTCATCTTGGTATTATTGTATTATGTTTGTCTTGGTTGGGAGCTGAGAGTGGTTTGAATATGGTTAATTTTAAAACAATGCTCTTGGAATAGTTGAAACCAACAGTAAACGAATGTGAATGGGAATTTCTTGACTTGGTCTTCCGGCTGATGGTGGATCAAGAACAGATCTTGAGATTGAATTGAAGTGGCGAGTCTGGTATCAGGGGTTTGAGCTCACCTATGAGGACAGTTGGTGTTGTAATGAATGTGATCTCTGATGTATCCTTGGAATCCTCTTTGATGGTGAGAAGTGAGGAAAACAGGATTTCACGTAATATTTCAACTCTGAAACTGGGCTTTTGCCTGTGCTTGCTCTGCTTGCACTGTGGTTGCACTGTGTGTGTAGGTACTCTGTGTTGGCTCGTGGTGCTTTGTGGGCTCGTTGGATGTTTTAAACGGTGGTGATGTTTGTTTGCAAGATGTTTCATCTCGTCTACTTGAAACAAATTTACCGGTGGATTTTTTTGGGGCGACGAGAACCCAAAACAAACGAGAATCCGAGACGCACACAATTTAGACACAACAGACACAATCGGATTCTCAGTGGGAACTACGGCGAGCGCGTGTTTCATCGTGCTACAATGGTGCCTCTTGGAGCGTGGACAGTGGTCTGTTTGGTGGGCATGGACATCCAGATCCGGCGACTTGGATGCCTCTAACAAGCGAATACGAGAGATCTGAAAAGTCAATAAATACAGGAATAACGATACCCAGGGTTTATATCTTCACATATACGTGCCCACTACGCATGAATTGTCCCATTGTGCAATCTTTTCAACGTTCGCTCTCTATATACAGCTTGTCCCTATGAACAGTATGCGAGCACCAGCTTGGAATGTTCAATTAGTGACGGGTATTTTTCAACAACACTCAAGATAATGGATCCTTCCCCGAATTTGAGCACAAGAGTAACATAACTAGCCACTTTGAGGTCTAATAATCCTGGTTTTTCATCGCCGTTGAAAAAAATTGTTCCTCTTTTCGATAGTATGCTTTCGAGATTGACAATAGCATGTCTAAACTCTTTACCGCTTCTTTCTTTTTCAAACTCAGTAGCCCTCGTATATTTTGCCAGTCTTTTCACCAGTATAGAGTACGGATCTGATGAGAACTGTCTTGTTATGCCTGGGTTTCTCAGATCAAACCCATTTCTGTTCAGTAGTTGTGAGACCAAAGTATCTAGCCCCCAAAGATTAACACGATCTTGCACTGGAGAATCATTGAATAGGAAAATCTCCCTTTGTACTTGTTTAGAAAAATCAAACAATATGCTCGTAATCCAATAGTCATATATAACATTATCCACCAATGTTATCAGCATCAGTTCAGAGCTGGAATGCACCTGGGCCAAAAGCGTTTCGTTTATACTCTGACTGTCCTTAATCAGCCTGTTTGCCTTCTTCTTGCTGTCCTCTTCAATGTAAATAGGTAGATATCCAGTTTCACTAGCATGATGTGATAATAAGAATATCGAGTTTCTATTTTGACCTGTTCTATCGTTATTCAATTTGGGCAATTTGATATTATTCTTTATGGCCAGCGCCAACTCAGCTGTCAAACACAGGGGATCTGTGGAGAGAACTTTGTTATCCTCTGTATAGAAGACATTGTAACTCCCCAGCTTGAAAGAGACACTTGGATTCGACTTCTCGTCTGATGAAACTGAATAGCTATAATTTCTCTTCTCTAATTCGTTCTTGGTGTCCGGTGTCAATTGCTTCACTGCTGGATACTGAACAAGGGGAAATTGATCAAACAAGTCCTTCACAGGACCTGGCACTTTGTAGTAAGAGGACATCACACAATCCACCGCAAACAACACCTCACAATCAGCTTTGCAAACTCTTCAACCAACTGCCCAAGATCAACACTTTACTCGATGAGCTGCAAAAACTGTCCAAGTGCTCAAAACGCTTTTTTCGCGCAAATGAACAGAAGCCCCCAAAGAGAAGCCGAACAATGGCTATTACAAACAGCTGCCTGATATCCCCATTAGCACCTGCTGAAAGCAGTCTATAAGTCTTCTCGTAAAGTGGCAAGAATACAAAAAACGTCAGAACAACCGGACTACAATGACGCTCCAAATAGCCCTTTGCATCCCGTTGCTGACCAAGAAGTGAACAATCTCCCAGAAAGCAGCTTATCGCAGAGTGAACTGGACCTCTTGGATTTGAATCCTGACTTGGATGCTAGGCTAGATGCTACTACTGGCAAAGCTTTGAATGTCACATCTCCTGGAACTAGTCAGCCAAGTGTATCCATTGCGCAGGAGATTGGTGATAGAATTGAGGATTTCCAACCGGTTATCGTGCCATCTCCATTAAACCTTGGACAAGAACAATCAGATCAGCCCAAAAGAAGACTTTCATCTACACAACAATCGAGATTCATCAATCATGTTGATGAAAGGCTACTTCATGTGCAAAGACGATTTGTACAGTCGTTTGGGCTTAGTGAACTTGGTTATAAGGATATTGATGAGCTGTTGAGAGATATCAAACAACTGATAACTTTCATTTGGCTATCCATTGATAACGAAACTCATTCAAACTACACTGTGGAGCAGTTCTCTGAATTATCATCGACAAATTTTGGACAAACAGATTACTTGATCAGAATCGCTGGTGATTTACTGGAATATGTTGAGAAATTAGATTTCGATTCTGATTCTGCTGTGAATGTTTTGAAAGTATTAGATACACTTGATCAAAAACTAGCGAGATTGGTGGAGGGAAGAATACCCGGTGGTAAGCCAATAAGTAATACGGATATTGTGAGAATAAATGGAATTGCTGAAAGATCAAGATTTGGTGTTGTTGATGCGTTTGAAAAAAGAAAAATTGAAGGATTCCATTATGAGTTGAGTAAAGTTTACGAAAGGGTCTTGGACAGAATGATATAGTTGGTGTTTATGAATTGTGGACTGAAATACAAGACGACGAGCTAATGAAAAAAGTCTTGATTAAAGTTTTTTGTAGTGAACACGTCTCGAAGGAATGTTGATAAGTCTCTTCATTTTCACCACATAGACATCATTCTTTATTGTTGGCATTTGGGATTTCAAGATTTCATTCTCCTTGATTATTCCGATCAAACATGGTGGTAATGCCCTAAGTTAAACCGTTGTGGTATTGTAGGATTCCTGGGGTTTGCATTTGGGCTTTGTAAAGCTGGTCCATTGTTCCTTGGTGTAATAACTAAAAGAATTACTCTCCCATTCGATTCACTCTTCAGGAATGTTAGTCGTTGAATTGGTTGTTCATATTCCTTATAATATCAATTGAAATGTAGAGAGGACTCAAGAACGATCTCTTCACCTTTGATATAATAAGAGATTTGTTGAAAATGGCCTCGGCCTTTCATATGTATTAGGTAATGATTTTCCATTATCTCTAGCGAAATCTAAACTTCCAGCAGGACATAAATAAACAGGTCGACAAAATTGAACTAGAGAGACTAATAAAGCATTTTGCCCCTGGAGGTTGATCATGTCCAAAATTGCCTATTCCAATGTACCGCAGAACCAACCATCTGAGGAAGATGATTTAGGTCAACACGATTCGTTTGAACTATCACAAGTGGAACCACTAGACTATGAGAATCAAGACATTGAACGTGACGATACAATCCAAGAATTGGAAACATTCCAACTACCAAACCTAAACACATCGAACTTAAAGATGGCATTTATGAACATGGCAAACTCGATTCTTGGTGCTGGTGCAATTGGTGTTCCGTTCGCCATAACTAATACCGGTATAGTTGGTGGGATTATTGCACTGATACTATTAACAATTCTTGTTGATTTCACATTGAGATTGATTGTGATAAATATGAAACTTGCAGGTAAAAATGGATATCAAGAAACTGTGGATCATTGTTTTGGCAAATGGGGTAAAATATTGATCATTGCTGCTCAGGGACTCTTTGCATTTGGTGGTTCTATTGGATTCTGTATCATTATTGGTGATACTATTCCTCATATCCTAAGGTCAATCTTCCCCAACTACCTCGAAATCGGATTCCTCAAGTTCTTATTTGGAAGAAACACAATAATCGTTCTTGTCACTGCATTTGTTTCATTCCCGTTATCTTTGAGTAAAGATATTTCCAAATTGGCTAAAGCTAGTGCATTGGCATTGGTAAGTATGGTGATCATCATATCTGTTGTTTTGATAAAAGGCCCCATGCTACCTGCTGAGCGCAAAGGTACATTATCTCTAGAGTATATCCTGATCAGACCAAGATTTTTCCAAGGCGTCAGTGTTATATCTTTTGCATTGGTTTGTCATCACAATACTGCCTACATCTTCCACTCTTTGAAAAAACCAAGTCTGAATAGATTTAGTCTACTGACCCATCTGAGCTGCCTGGTTTCTCTCGCAGCATTGGCTTTGATTGGCTTTGGTGGGTTCGGTGTCTTTAAGAGTGCTACTAAAGGAAATATCTTGAACAATTTCCCAGGAAATGATACTGTTGTTAATATTGCTAGATTTTGTTTTGGGTTTAACATGCTTACAACATATCCACTCGAAATATTTGTCCTAAGAGATGTCTTGATTGATCTGTATCATTTCAACCAGGACTCTAGACCAGAGCCTTCAACAAAGAAGCATTTCATCATCACTTTGGTCCTGGTTACCATCACAATGGGTGTCTCGTTACTCACATGTAACTTGGGAGCCCTTTTTGAGTTGATCGGTGCATCAACAGCATCCACAATGGCATATATAGTACCCCCAATGTGTAACTTGAAAATGACTGGATCATCAAAGACACTACTACAGAAATTACCATATTTGGGAACAATCATTTTTGGGTTCGCAGTCATGTTTATTTCATCAACACAAACTATAATCACTGCAATGACGCAAAAGGATTCATCACATTGTGCTGTATAATACGATAATTGTATTCATAAATGCATATTTTGTTATTTGATTTAAACTAAACACATGAACTGGTTGAAGTAGATGCATATACAAAATCATTCGTCGTCGTCGTCACTTAAAATGATTCTGGCTCTTCTTTTAACAGCACCATTAAAATCATCTTGTAAACTAACTTCTTTCTCCCCTGTTGATTTGGTCTCGTTTTTCTGGCTTAAAATCTTATTCCCATTCGTCTCGACTTCGATGCCATCGTTATCATTCCCAGCTCTATCTGATAATGATTGGGACCTTTGAGACTGCTCAAAATTATGTGCAGAATTTTGTGAATCACCAGCATTATCATCTTCATTATCGGTCTCAAATGCACCAAGATTGTCGAAATCATCTCCATCATCCGACAAGTTCAGTGTTGCTTGTACTTCTTGTGTATTATTAATGGATGCCTCGTGTTCAATTTTTTTTCTTGTAGCACCTTCGTGTCCAGTTTCAAGTACTCCTTCGGTATTGACAGAATCTCTGGCGTCTTGTCTATCCCTGACATCATCAGCATCGCTGTTATCTTCACCATCAGACACATATTGGTTGCTTTTCAAGACAGTTTCTGGGTTGACTTTGCCCTTCAGTGTATTAGAGATAAACTCTTTAAGCTGTTCCACTCCTAACGTACCATTATTCTTTAGTAAAATATCTCTCAAAACCTGTTCTCTGGCGAAGAACTCTTCATCTTCACTTTCATCAGCTGAATCATTAACATATTTGGACGAAATGTAATCAGGAGTCTTATAATGAGCCTTGCGAGGAGCAGCATCCCCATCATCTGTAACTTCGTGATATGGCAGAGCAACGCCACGGTTGACCCTCTTCTTTCTAGTTCTTCTCGGTCTATCATCATCAGATTCTGAGTCCGAATCATCGTCAATTCTTCTTCTTCTTGGTCTCTTTTCCTTCTTTTCCTTCTCATGTCTGTTCTTATGTTTCGCAACACCTCTTGGTAATGATTCACCATTATGGTCAATAGCGTCTTCAAGCTGATCTAACAAATCGTCATTATAACCTTGATTCACTCTATCACCCTTGGCTTCAAAAGCAACTTCATCATCTGAAAATTCGTCAATATTGTAATTGTTATCACCAGCATCAAATCCACCGTCATAAAAGTTACCGATTTGTTTGATTTTGATGAAATCATTGGCACTTTTGTTTTCACCAAAATCAACTGGTTGCATCAAGTACATCTTGATGTAAGTTGAGGTTTCATTAAGCCTTTGCTGGTCACCATTAGCTCTGAAAATACAGTCCGCATCAGAGCTCGATGGTAACTCGAAATCAGCAAGATCTAAAAGATATCTCACCTTGGCATTAGTGATAATAGAATTTGCAAATATTGTATTT
>JAJMFN010000390.1:0-42812 GCA_030574735.1 Hansenula sydowiorum
AAATCTAAAAAATTTACTCCAACAACCTCTTCAGCTTCTGGTAATAATGGAGATTCTGCTACAAATAAAGATGTTCCAACTGCCCCAGCAAATTCACATAAGGATAAGTTGGGATTGAACACCTCGTTGAACAATTCAAGTAATGGTTCTTTAGTGCCTAGTCCTACAATCTCGAATGAAACTACAAGATCATCCGAGCATCAACAGCATCAACAAGTTCAAAACAATCATAGATCCATGTTATCTCATCAATTGAATGGGAATGGGAATGGTCATGGAAATAGACCAAGATCAGCTTCGGATTCTTCCAAATCTAAACCAGTTTCAGCCCCAGTCCAATCAGCATCAACAGCATCCTCCAAAAAACCAATATTGAACAATGTAACTTCAACAATTAAAAGATCAAATTCATTAAATGAACAACAAAAACCTAAAAAATCAATATTTAGTGCTTTTTCCAAATTGAAAAGTTCTTCGAAGCAACAACAACAACAAGCAACTCCACAACAAGTTCAACAACAACAACAACTGCCAGCATCTCCTCAAACTCCTGAACCTATTTCAATCCCATCAACTCCAAAATCATTACCATCAACCCCAAAATCATTACCTTCATCTGTGGATTCAATTTCACCAACTTCAGCATTCCTGTTAGGCTCATATCATACCAGACAAACACCTCCTTCAACCCATTCAAATCAACAACCACAAGAACGTGTCATTTTGAACAAAAATCCCAATAGATCAAGTTTACCAATTCAAAGTTTGGCAAATGTTCGACTACGTCGTGTGACTTTTGCATTGGATAAATTACCTGATGATCCACCACAACAAATTCCTTCAAGAAGACCTAAAAGAGGAAATGTCATTGTTGTTGATGATTTAATTTCAGGTCCTTCAAAATTAAACGTTGGTATCACCAATGAGACACAAAATGCAGAGACTACTAGAAAATATGATGAAAAAGAATTGAAAGCCGTTATGGACTCACAAAAAAGAGCCCTTGAAGAGGCTGGTAAACATGCACAAGAGGCACATTTTGCTGCAAAGAGAATAGCTAATGAAGTGCAAAATTTCAAACCTTTGAAAAAAAATGGAAACAATGTTGTATTGGAAGATGGGGAAGAAGAAGCTGAAGTCGCTAAAGAATTGGATGTATCTAATCTGGAAATTGATAAACCAATCCATTTACATGAACACCATTATCAAGAAGACCCGACATTAACGGAATTCAAAGATATTCCATTGGAATTGATTTATACTCGTTGTTGTCATTTAAGAGAAATCTTACCAATTCCTGCAACTTTAAAACAGTTGAAAAATAAACATTCTCCATTAACTACATTGAAGATGCTAAACCCAAAACCAACTTTGATTGATGTTTATTCATTTAGTGATTTCATCGCCATTGTTCCTATCAAAACCATAATTTTCGATAATGTGACAATGACAACAGATATGTTACGAATCTTGTTGTCTTCATTGGTCTATTCAACAGCAATTGAAAAAATCTCATTGAAAAATGTTCCAATTGATCAACAAGGTTGGAAATATCTTTGTAAATTTCTTTCAAGAAACAAATCAATTTGCAAATTGGATATATCCCAAATGAAGATCAAACCTGATTTACCAACTTCACAACATCGTGTCAATATGGACTGGAAGTTATTCATAGATACAATCAATCATAGACAGGGGATTCAAGAGTTGATCTTGAACGGTTGTAAATTATCCTCGCTGGATTTCTCTCTTTTGGTGGATGCAGGGTTGGCATTGGCTACAAAGAGATTAGGTGTTGTCAGCATGGACTTAAATTTTGAACAGGTGAAAAAATTGGCAATTTGGATGACCGATAAAAATTGTCTTTTGGAAGGTATTGATTTGGGTTATAACGATTTGGGTTCATCGGAAGGGAAATTGAAACCTTTGATCAAGAAATTATCAAGTTGTGAAAATCAACATTTGGCAAGTTTATCATTCAATAACACTGGATTGGAAAATGTTGAAGATGTTGCATTACTTATCAGATCTGTTTCCAAGTTGGAAAATTTAAGATTTTTAGACTTGAGTAATTTGAAACCTATTTTCCCCGGTATTATGCCCTATTTAAACAAATATTTACCAAGATTCCCCAATTTACAAAGATTACATCTAGATTCAAATGAATTATCAACACAAAGTTTTGGCATTTTATCAGGGATCATCCCTAAATGTTTACATTTGATTCATTTAAGTATCATGAATCAATCTGTTATCAGTCATGCCGCAGCTGCTACGTTATATAGTGCTATAAAATCATCGAAAACTATAGTGAATTTGGATATCGATTATGATTTGATTGATGAAAAAATCAGTTCAAGAATCGCTGTGTGCCTAATGAGAAATATGGAAAGAACAATGCATGGTGATGAAGAACATCATTTAGATTCGCATGATGATATCTTATTTGATGGAACATTAATTGCTGAGACTGCTGGGAAATTATTGGAAAAATTCCAAACTAATGAAATTGAAAATGATGAATTTAGTAAGAAATTCTTGAAGAAGAAATTCCTCAATAAGATCAATGAAAGCAGGGCAAATGTTCATAAGACAATTGATGAATTTTTAACAAAGCAAGAACAAAAATTGTTATCATTAAAGGAAAAAGAAGATTTATTAAGATTTTATTTCTTGGATAATTCACTTTTGAAAATTTTAGAAATTTTCCAAAATTTAAACGATGAACCAATAGGTCAACAACAAGATGTTCAACCTCATCAAATGGTGACCGAGTTTAACGAAGGTAAAGAAACTCCTATTGATGTTGCCACGGGGAAACCAATCTTATTACGTTCTGTTTCACAAACATCGATCCAAGCAAAGAAACAAGAAGAAGAAGAAGGTGAATTCCATAGATGGGGGTTCTTTGTTCAACAACAACGTCAATTGTATCCTAATGATGCCGAGAATCAATCTGTGCCATCACCACCACCAGCACTACCACATCCTCAGCCACCTCAACAACAGCAACAACAACAGCCAATCCAACCTGTTCAAGTCAACAAACAAGATTTATCATCTTGGGCAAAATTACCATCCGGTGAAGAACTTCGTGATGCGGTGATTAAAGCCAAAGGTATAAATTCCATTTCTGATTTGATTGAAAACGTTAATGAACATCGTTTCACATTGGATAAGATATATCCAACGATCAAGGAAAGTTCGAGGGAAAATAATTTTGGCACGGGGTATACAAGTGCATCTTCTGATGTGGAAAGTTCAGAAGAATATGTGGAGGCTGTTGATGAAGTTTATGATAAGTTGTTGAATAGCTTACAAAAAGTTCGTTCTAATAAGTGATGTGTTTGTATTATTTAATGTTATGATTGTTATGATTAGAGATCTTTAGTAGTACATGTTTTAAATAGAGCTATTCATTAAACTTCATTAAAGTACATATATAAAAAAGACAATGTGATTTTTTGAATATATCCGATTGATATATTCCATGCAAATAAACCATTCCAAACGATCATTAAAATGCAAAAGTGATTAAAAAGTGATTAAAAAAAAAGAGATAATAGAATGCAACATGTGGAGTACTAAATTCAACACCAAAATTTGAAAGTTCTATACCAAAGGGGTCTTGAAGCGATATAAGCCTTTTCCTCGGCCAATTCTTGTTTGATCAATTCGATATCAACATCTTTACGACCACTTGATAGATTGATTTCACTTAATGGAGTAAATTCCCAAATTTTTCTAACCCAAATTTTTCTACCAAAATAAAATGCGAAAAAAATTGGGAATCCAATATAATTTTCGAAAAAAATTGTTGCACTTGGTTTATCACCAATTGGCCAAACAGAGATCCAAAATTGGGCAATTAAAACAAGAATCATCATTATAACGGCATACACGGACCCCCAAAACCCAGCATGGGATTTGAATGCCAAATGTTCGGTTGTTTGGCCCTGTGCTTTCAAAGCCATTCTGAAACGAATATGACATAGGGAAATGGTTAACCATGTGAATAGGACACATAACCCACAAATGGCTAATAACCATGTAAACACCTCGCTTTGAATTTTTTTATTAGCAACAATGAAACATAATAATCCAGAAATGGAATTTAAAATGATACCAAAGATTGGACGACCCATACGATCAACATAGGCGAAAATTTGTGGAGCTAAACCTTGTGCTGAAAGAGAAGTTAAAGTTCTTGAACAACCGTACACGGCTGAATTACCAACGGAAAGAACAGAGACCAATATAACAACATTCATAACTGATGGTAAACCTTTGATACCACCGTTTTTAATGGCAATGACGAATGGAGAAGCAGATGCATCTGCAGATGAAGTTCCTAATAATCTTGAATCCGTTGCTTGAACTAATAATGAAACTAGAGTCAACCCACCTAAGTAGAATAACATCAATCTCCAGAAAACTTGCTTTATAGCACTTGGTAATGTTTTAGAAGGATTTTTCGATTCTGCAGCAGTGACACCAATTAGTTCAGACCCACCAAGAGCATAAGAAGCCACGACTAAGACGGAACAAAACCCTTTGAACCCATATGTGAATGCACCTGGATCATGATAGTATTTCCCACCGACAAATCCACCCGATGGACCACCACCACAAACGAGGACAATACCAAGGATTAAAAACCCAATGATTGCAGTGACTTTGATTAAAGAGAATGTGAATTCTGCCTCACCATAACCTTTAACACCAAATAAATTGATTGAGATGATCAAGACGTAAAATATAACAACCCAGGCAACTGGATTGATCGAATCATTCCAAAATTCAATTGTTAACGATGCAGCAATAATTTCCAAAGGTAAAACAACAAGCCATAGGAAGACATAATTCCAACCAATGGCAAACCCCCAAGATGGGTCAATGAATTTTGTAGCATGTGCACTGAATGCACCAGGAGTTGGATAAGCAACAGCCATTTCACCAAGACCATGAATGACTGCGAATAAGAAAGTCCCCACGATGGACCAAGCGATTGGTAATGAAGCAGCACCACCTGTTCTTAAAGCGGAACCTGAACCAACAAATAACCCTGTACCAACAGAACCACCAATGGCAATCATTTGCAAATGTCTTTGCTTAAGGGAACGTTGTAATGGAGTATTTGCCAATCTAACTTCAGTTTTTTCAGCTTGAGTCATATCTGGTGTTATTAAAGTTTCATCAAATTCCAATTCTCTAAATGAATCAACAAGTCTATTGAAAGGGTTCTTCTTTGGAGCAATTTCCGTTGAAGCCTGGTATGGAGAAGGCGATATGGAAGCGACATCAAGGGACTTTTGGTCCTTTATTGACGAAGCCATTGTGGTAATTGTGTTGTGTGTAATTGAGCTTTTTGTGTGTGGAAACAGTGATCTTTGCTCAGATGGAGATGTTTTGTACTTAAATACAAAATGTGAAAAATTGTTCGTCTTTCCACAGGCAAACAAACGCACGAAATATTGATGAGATTTGCCGTTAAAGGATTAATATATGGAAAAATTTATTACTCACGAGAGTTGTTCAATATCGTTTCTTTGTGAATTTGGAGTATCGAGACCCATAAGAAAAAAAAAAATTTTGGTGTCATAAGCTTTCTTTTTACACTGAAAAAGAAAAAAAGCCGTGTATGGCACCATGAGACCTCTTCGTAATAAAATATCTGTCCAATGACTGAGTCATAGGGCCATTTGCTAAGAAGATTGTATGACGATTGTGAGTGTTCCAGTGAAGAGTCCTGTATCGATAGATTCCTTGATCGAGAAAGGGTTCATCAGGTTTTGTGTCAAGTTGATCAAGTTGTTGTTAACCGTTTACAACTTTCTGTGCAAGTTCGGTATCTCAAGGAGATCGAAATTAGGATTTCAAACGGCATCAAAAGTCCAGGCGGAAGTCCAGGCGAAGACCTAGGCGGAGGGGCTTGGGGCTGGCTCTCTCCGTGCGGGTGGCCGGTCCCGGTGGGTTTTCCTGGGGCGCCGTTTATTCGCGATTATTACTACAAATATGTCTATAGATTCCAACGGTCGTTTATCATGCTACACCAACTGCTCAAGGTATGCCAATTTCTCCTTGTAAACCTCTGTAGGTGCCTCGTCGCCATCTTCGTACAGCCAGTCTTCCAACTCGTCCAATACGGGACCCAGTTTTGCTTGTGACTCATCTGTATCTAGTTTTCTTCTTGTTCTATATATTGTTGATTCTAATAAATTTTTGGTCTCTTTGTTTAATTTATCCTCTTGATCTGCCCTTAGCAAACGGTGTTCTTCAGCTATGTAATGATGGAGATGCTTCTTACCAATTAATGCAATTTTTTGGATCTTCAGTTGATTCAACGGTTTGGATTCTTTAGGACCTTTAAACATGCTGACAAACGACGATTGGTCACTATTCTTATTCTCATACTGTGCTGCAGACTTGATTTCAATCTCACCACCAAGTGTCAACATGACTTGGACTTTAACATGGGAAGGACCTTCCATTTCTTGGAAATTTGAAAACTTCCAATGACACAATTTGACATGTCTTTCTCTAGCTTCCATTTCGAAATTTCCATCGATATTAAACTCAATCGTCTTTATTGATGGGACGTGTTTATGCTTTTTCAAAACACTGTCGAATTTCTCTTTACCAATGAAAAAATCAACTTTATGAAGATTTGTATCTTTGAATTCATAATATGTTTGATCCAATTTTTTCGTGAAGGCAGCTGCAAGATACGCATTACCAATACTGATGGCTTCATCTTGGTTCAATGTTAAGGATAACTCTGTCCCAAAACCTTGTGTAATTTTTTCCTTGATTGATGGGATTCTTGAAGACCCTCCAATCAGTTCCACTGATGCATATTGATCTTTCTTGCTCAAGAATTTCCCAACTGCATGTTCAACTCTTTGCAAAACATCAACATCGATCCATTGTTCAAATTCTTCTCTTTCAATACTGGTGACAATATCCCTATCCTCTGTGACACTTTCAATGTTTACAGAGACAACATTATTTGCACTTAGAATTTTCTTTAATTTTTCACATTCTTTCAAAACCCTTTGATATGGTTTAGAGTGAATAGGTAATTTTAATCCAGCTCTAACAAGCAACTGATCACACAAGATCTTATCAATAACTCTCCCACCAATATGCTCATCAATATAAGTTTTCTCCACAACAACTTTTCGATCAGAAATACTTTCCAAGCTAATAGTCAATTGTGAAAACCCCACATCCACAATAACTCTTTTCAATTCCTTACCTTGGTGGTTCTTCGTAGCAAATGTCATACCAGCAGCTAACGATTCACTAACAATCTCCAAATCTTCCAATCCAACAACATCACCAGCTAATCTCACTAATTCACGCTCTCTGGTAGTATAGTTCTCAGGAACACTAATGACACATTTCCCAATCTTAATCCCATTTTCCAAGATTTGTCTCTCCAAACTGCCCAGAAACATTGCATAGAGCTGAACAGATGTGAAAAATTGATCACCAATGACAATTCCATAATCATGTCCCTTTTCAATCAATTTAGCAGATATAAACTTCTCTTCATGTTTATATGCCCCAAATTTAATCAAGTGTTTAAATTGTGTAATTGTTGTCTGAAAATTTTGAATGCTTTGGTTCTTGGAATCCTCACCAAAGAACCTCACACCTTTCGAGACGAATGTAAGTGAAGAAGGTGTTGACCTATTGGAATAGTTGTTCAAAAGGATATCAACACCGCCATTTTGCACAACCTACCCCGTGAAGTTAGCAATGAAAACTCTATGAAAATACCGCTGAAAGCAAATAACATACCGAGACAACAGTCTTATAAGACCCAATATCAATTCCAACTGGACTCAATGACATGATATGGGAGAGATTTAGTCTATAAATTGTAGCTGGTTTTGTCCATCACAGTGTAATTTGCCAGGTATTTATAAATTTGGTATACGAAATTCCCGAAAGTGTAGAATATTGTGTCGCGAACCATTAACATAACCTCATCGAAGCGTGAAACTTGATAAAGATTTGGGATTCACGAGAAAAGTATTTAGTCTAAACCGTTACTCTTCTTTCTAGTTGAATACTTCAAGCGCTTGAAGATGGCTTCTTGGGATCATAAGTACAAAAAACCAAGAATGTATACATGAATATATATTATTAAACATATGACGACGACGTAGAAGAATCATATAAATTTGGTGACTTTTTTATCGAAAAATTGTGACAATTCTTCAAATTGGCATGGATATTATGAATTCTCGATATTATATATCTGCACTATTTATTAGTCACAAAGTACTTTAAAATAAAGTCTTTTTAGCAATACAAACGGAGTCCCAGTATACTAAAAAAATAAATAGATTCAAGATCAAAAGCTCTTATGTTTATATATATGGTGTTCGGATGTGATATACTCACTATTGAAAAACTTGACATATAAACATTAACAACGGATCCACCAAGATCACAACTAGATGATCAATTGGCTTCGATATGAGCGATTCAGAAGAACCAAACTCCAAGAGATCCAAGACCAATCCTTCAGCTGGGCCTTTTGAGGAGATATATCTGGACACCATCAATCGGAAAAAATTAGATTTCGATTTTGAGAAAGTGTGCAGTGTCTCATTATCAAACATCAACATATATGGTTGTCTTGTTTGTGGGAAATATTTCCAAGGACGGTCACATTCTTCAGTTGCGTTCAATCATAGTATAAACGAGGATCATCATGTTTTCATAAATTTCAACAATTTCAAAGTCTATGTGCTCCCCGAGAATTATGAAGTTAAATCTACATCGTTAAACGATATCAAATATCAAATTCTACCCAATTACTCTGACGATGATATTGTCAATTTTCAAAACCCAAAACCGAGTGCAATCGATCTGAATGGTAATGAATATGCTCCTGGATACATCGGGATGAATAATATGAAGGCTAATGATTATTCCAATGTTGTCCTACAGGCGATTTTCCACGTGCCAATGATACGCGACAAATTATTACTTTCCTCTTTGAATACTTTCAAAAATGAATTGAACAAAAGAGTCATTATATTGATCAAGAAAATATGGTCTGCAAGATTATACAAAAATCATGTTTCGCCTCATGAACTATTACAATATATCTCCATATTGTCAAATAAGACATATAGCATAAATGAAAAAAAAGATCCCAAGGATTTCCTGGTTTGGGCTCTCAATACCTTGAGCAAGAGTCTCAAAGATGATGGTGAAACAGTTTTGAATAAGGCATTCCAGGGAAGGATCTTGATACAGAGTAGAGGGAAAGAAGATACAAGTTTTAAAGATACCATGACAAAATTTTGGTTATTGAATTTGGAACTACCGACAGTATCTGTTTTGAAAGATAATAAAACAACACAACAGATCCAACAAGTCAAACTGGCGAAATTATTAGAAACATACACCACTGGTAAGGAACAAATCTTGGCAAATGGTGAAGTGAGAAGGTATAAAATTTTAAAACTTCCGAAATATTTGATCTTCCATTTCAATAGGTTCAAAGACAAATCGCTTGATTTACAACTCTCTTTAAAAGAACGAAACCAAACATTAGTGGAATTTCCTTTGGAGATTGAACTATTGGGGCATAAATATAGATTGATTTCAAATATCATTCATGAAGTTCAAGAATCACAAGGTCAAGATCAAAGTAATTGGAAAATTCAATTGAAAAAAAGTACAAGTGATGAATGGGTTGAAATTGAGAATTTGATCGTTAAGGAAAAAGAAAGGGAATTCTTGTTCCTAAGTGAAACTTATCTACAGGTTTGGGAACGTATATGATATTTTAAATGGGCATTATGTTATAGGTATTTGTAGATTATTTGATTGCTATAGAATCAACACTTCCAGTTAAAACACCAACAATGTTATCTTCTATCAAACCTTCAGCAGTTTCTAATAAATGTTTCTTTGGATCTTGTTTCCCGACATATCTAGTCTTCAATTGATCTTCATCTAAAGTTTTCTCCTCTTCCACTCTTTTAACATATTGTTCTGCAATCTTTACCATTTGATTTGTCAATTGTGTGTTTTTATGTTCTTTTTCATTATAGTCGTTCAATACTAAACCTGATTGCCATTCTTTCTTATGTAGGTTTAATAACATGTTTGTTTCTAATGGAGTTTTCTTATAATCAATGTTTAATGAATAATAATGACGATTCAATCCATGAATCAATGCTTGAATTGAAGGTTTGTTCAAGTGACCAACGTTTGATGTTGTTTGTCTTGGTTCCATACCCAGCATCAATGTACCTGAATTGATCAGTCTAAAAGCATCAATGACAACTTTCCCCTTGACGGATTGTATAGGATCAATAACAACAGCGACGGCTCTTTGATTCAATTGTTCAAAACTTTGCTGAGTATTTATATCAACACTTGATAACCAACATCCAAACCCAGGATGTGAATGATACCAACCAACAACCATTTGATCACGACCAGTTTGTCTCAACATATCCATCATTCTTGTTTGGAAAACATCATCAACAGCCTCCACGGAAACACCAGTACCAGATTGTGGCATTGCGAACACATCAATGACATGAACAGTATAATCATCAACAAATTCACCAAGCATAAGACCCATAACTTCCATTGGAACACCAGCTCTACCATGTTTCAACATCTTTAATAGTGCTAATGACGAGATATAAACAGTTTCTTTATTATCAACGACTGGCCCATCTTGTGGAGCAGCTCCTCCCAAACCGCCCGATTGGCCTAATAGTCTCTGTAATCTTTGCATCTTCTTTCTGTATCAATTGTAATATATTGATCTAATTGATTGATCTTGTTGACATGATTTCAATATTTGGTGGCAATTGAACTCTTTGTCGAAATTGAAGAAAAGCGCGAAAACATCAATTCGCGAAAAATCAAAGCTATTTTGTGGTCCCGTGATCAAAGAGCCGAAGAGAAATTAGTGCGAAATCAACTTCTTATGATTATTTCTCTGTGGGTTTCAGCCTTTCCAACAAGGGTTTAGATACATTCTTTCGATGTTCTATGTTGTTCCTTGACCATCTTTGGATGCTCAAAAGAGGTCTACGAAGGGCTGTTTCAGGACAGAGACTCAAAGGGGAAAATCAATCAATTTGAACAATCAAGTTGTAAGTCCACAACTTGTGGGGCGTGTATAGGAGGGATAAGGTGTTGATTGTTGTTATTGTCAAGTAGATGAGCTTTCAATTTATGAGCTGCTCCGGATATGAAACAGCCTTGAATCGAGTCTTATTGGGTACAGCGTAAAACCATGTCACTCGTATACCGTATAATTGACTTCACCGTTAATCGTTGTGTCTAATTTGACTTATAAAGTTGTTGCAACGGGTAGTTTCCAAGGTGGGTTGTATGTTTAAGAAGTTGAACAAAGTTTATGGGTAAACCTCTAGGCCAAATATTTCAGACTTTCGAAAATCTTGCGGTTCAACTTGCAAATTATTCCCATTTGCGTGCGTTCTATATCGTTAATACCACATCATCTAGATACCATCATGAGCCCATCTTTACATTAACTTTTGATGTTTATTATCAATTACCTCGGGTGTACAACCATTGAGTACTGTTTTCAAGTACAGCTCACAACTCGGCGAGCTTTATCTTATTGTTGTCTAAAATCAAGTTTCGTAAATTTCTCCTATGCACCTCAGGGGAAATAAACAATAAGGAATTTGCACATTGTGAATTACAAGCCGTCAAGGAACCTTCCACATATCAATCAAGCTAATAAGATATGCTATATGCCCTCTAATTGAAAAGATACATACGACGTTGCCCAATTGAACTTACTTATTGGCCTTTTCTGGGCATTCAGTAGCAATTTGAAGGTGCATGGAGACCTTTGCCGGAATCTTGACAACTTAATTGAGGGTTATAGTGGGTGCTTGTGCAACTAGATGTTCTTTAAGCAAGCATTTCTCAACTGTAATCTTCCACAGCGGTACAAATATACCATAATTAATCTAGCGTTTGATATGGTCCAATCTAATGTCGGATGAGCTAATCTCCATACTAGCTCTATGTGTCAAGGCACTCCTGACATGCCTTTGGTAATAGCTCAGATCAGCTAAGTCATTTTTAGGCATCATAATGCACCATAGTGTTCCTAATGGTGGACGATCAATGGAAGTTCCATTATTCGAGAGTTATTTCAATATTGTAGATATGTAGTAAAAAGGCGCAAAGAACCGTGTACTAGAACTTCAACTGAGCATGGAAAAAGATAGAATATTGCGAGGATACAAAGACACATAACTAGATGGAAGGAAGATCAATACCTCCCTACAACCTTCTTCACTCGTTTCCAACACAAACATATCATGAGCTCATCCTCAACCTTCACAAAAGTTGCCATCCGGATGATTTGTCTCATCTCATTTAAGCCCATCACCAAGTAACTTCAACGGTTCTGTCAAGCAAGACCATTAATAACTCACAATAAGTCTTCTGGACCAGTCACCAGTCTTCCAGATTGAACTCTCAAGCCGGCCCGTGCGGGAGATATCATCATTTTGGGTCGGAGTCTACCCTAGAAGTCCATCGATTTGATGATTCGAACCAAAAGGCATTAGTAAGAAGTGTTAATCAAACAACTGATGGTAAACAGACCAGTGTCTTTTGTCATTACAAATCATGATAAATTAGATTCCATACAGTGACAAAAGATGATGATTGTGAGATCCAGTCTCTCCAGTCTCTCCAGTCTCTTAGAGGCATTTTAGGCATTTTAAACGCGGGCTTTTTCTCAAACCCGAGACCTGGAAGCGGTCCGGGCACTCCACTAATATAATAACCTTTCTCAACTGGTCTTCCCATAGTACAATTCCCATGACAATTATGTGATGGAAAACGGGTTTAAAATGAGTGGTATTTTGTTTTGTTAAGATGAGATCAACCAAATGCATTGCGGAAGTTAAATTTCACTAGTTATAGGTACACCAGACAGCTGCTGAAAAGTATAAATATAATCCATTCCCACCCATATGTCACACATCAACTAAACACAACACCTTCACCACCACCAAGCTACATAAACATCACAATGCACTCGCCCTCAGAAAACAAACAGCATAAGAAAAGAGTCTCCAAGGCCTGTGACTGTTGCAGAAAATCCAAAACAAAATGTGATGGCATGAGACCTTGTACAAGATGTCTTCAGGATAACAAAATTTGTACATATATGACTAATAAGAAAAAAGCTGATAAAACATATCCATCAAGTTATGTTGATTTACTAGAGACTAGAGTTTCCATCTTGTTACAATCCATGAATCAATTGCTTGCAAAGAGTAAAGATGCTAAGGAAATTAAAAGATTCATCAATGAACCAATCCTATACAACGATGAAGGTGAATTTGATATGAATAAAGTGATTTGTCAACTACTTTCTGCTGAAAAATTACAAAATTTATCACAATCAAGTGAAGATTATTCCATTGATGAGATTACTAATGTCACGGGTACTTGTTCAACTTCTCAACCATTATCAACTTCAACTTCACAATCTGTTTCTTCAGATTCAACCACTCCAACAACTCCAAAGATCCCAATCCCAAAAAGATACCATTCAGAATCCCACATCCATAAACCACCACACCATTCACATAAATCATCACATTCAAGTCATAGATCACCATCATCTCTATCATCATCTTTTGACTTTCCTCAGAATAACCTAGATTCTTTACTTTATTCAGAAACCACATCTTTAAACACAGATCTAACGAATAATGATGATACTCACTCTGTCAATTCATCGCTGATGTCACCAGTTTACAGTATCAATGAAAACTTTGATACGTCCAATACCAGTTTTGATAATGGGTTCCCATTGACTTCGAACCCTAGTGTGATGGGGAATGGGTCCGATGTGAATAAGTTTGATTTTGGTCAGCCTCAATTATCTACTCTTGATGGGAATTATGGATTTAATTGGGATCAATTTGATCAGACAAAGATTAAAGATGAGTTTCAACTTATTCCAGAAGTGGAGAGTTACAGCTGTTACAACTAAGCTCTATTCCTCTTATGATTATTTTTCAATTCTCAAGGTTTTCAATTCATGATTAGATTTGGTTTTGATTCTAGGTTTCACAATTTTTTATACATGCAAATGACAGCCTAACGACACACGTTATGACTTGATGACTTAATATTTATTATTTTATTATTACTACTCTTGATGACTACTTTTTTTCACTATTTTAAACATATATATAAAACTTGGGCCCTTTTTTTAGTAAACTGATTTTTGATTTTGCAGGGCATTGATGATATACATTTTATATAGAAATACGGATACAATTATTTTATACTGAATCTAATACTCGTACTTTCTCATCTTATCCTTCCCAGCTAGTTCATTATGAAAACTCGAGACTCACGGCTAAACAATTCAAGAGATTTCAATTCCCGATCCGCAAAGTTTTTCAGCTTCAGGGCTTTTATAAGTAGTTTGTCACGATAGCCCTTCCTACACATAGGTGATGGTACCTCAATTTCCACGGTATTCACTCTTTAACGAACTTAATAGCATGACCTAGCTATCATAGAGCAACTCTCAACTTGTAGCTAGGACGCAAAGAGTTAACCTCGAGGACTGGGTGACTAATTTAAGTGTACCGAGATGCTTTGTGGAAAAGAGTTAAAGTCGGCCGATACGGTCGAAAATAGCGATTACCTACGAGTTAAAGGTATACAATATTCAATGAGTGGAACAGGTATTATAGGTTTATCCAGTGTCTGAGAATCACCATAGCTGAAATTGCCGCTTGGTCTTTCATTGAAGTTCATGCTGAGGATATTCACGTACTCAATTGGTTTTGTAGTGGACTTTTTGAGCACGGTAATATATGGACAATGCAACATATAATTACTAATCTCCAGTGTGGAAAGCTCAACACCATGGCCAGGCCTGAGTTACAGCGTTAACCATAACAAATCTGGCTATTTGATCAACATTACCAGGTATCACTTCTTGTATGTTGTTCATAATACGCTGTTCATTTGTATTCTTTAAAATTCTTTCCGAAAGATCTAGAAAATTCGTGATTTCTGTTATGACATATTGGAAACCTTTCCAGTCTATATGATAATACTGATCACCTGAAAGAGATCCCCTACATCCAGCAAGCCTGCCAGATACTTCGCAAACTGTGTTATGGAAGTCCTTGGAGCCTTTGTATCTTTCGTTGCTTTGAAACAAATTGCAATAGTTTACATGCCATTCTTGGTCCGAGTTTAATAGATTTGATAAAGGCCAAATAGAGAGACGTGAGATCAGATGATGAATTCGACATGACTATAAGTTCCGTAACAAAGTTTGACCAACACATCTTCATATTTGTAACTGCCCTTTTATCCAAAAGTTTCTCATACTTTGTACATTCTATTCAAACCCACAGAAAAATATGCAAATCCAAGTAGTTCCAGACACTTCAACTTCCCAAAAAACCATCTAAACAAGACATACGTGCTTCGTGGTAAAAGTCCAGATCCACAGTCGAAAGACATAGAAGCATGTTATAATTTTTGGAAGTTATAAGAGTTACAGTGTAGCAACTTTAGATGCTTTCATGCATCGGTTTGGATGGAAATGTACCACATCTATCAGTAGCTTAAAGACTTTGCAGCATGCGAACTTCAAGCTAGAGGTTCCGGGAAAGGAATCGTTTGATTGAGTAATTATTTTTTTGTTGTCAAGTTAAATCACAAAGTTCAAACACCTTCAGGACGAAAGACAAAAAGTTAAAACGCCCGTGAAAGAACAAAAGAAAAATGAAGGACAGCTGCAGAGTACTAGGCACATCAGGAGAAGTACTGGATGCATTCAACGTTAGAGAAAAGCGAGCCTTGAAAGAATCCTTGTGACTGGAGTCTTTATTTCCAAAATTGCATCTGGAAAAGTTCCGTGTGAGTATTTTTCTCAAACCAATTTCGAATAACTGACTTTGCCAGCTTTTCAAAACTAGCAACGAGAGATTCAGTTTATTCATTTACATGTCTGGATCCTGATATTCAATTAATACATCAACACAAGTGAAAAATGTTCCACTCAATCACCAAAGTCATTAACGGTTGATATCAAAGTTGGGAACAGCTTCAGTTTCTGAAGATAACGTCAAAAAGTCACTGGTGACGTTTCATAGCTCACTCGCAGCAGCAGAAAAGCGACATGGTACAATGATTTGATGTTGATGAACAGAAACTCCCACAGATCCTCAATATGTCTAAATTCCAAGCCAATAATAATACCAAAAGACACAAGCACAAACATCAAGAACGCCAATCAATCCACTAAAGCACGTCCATAAAGCTTGATTATTCCATCTTCTAGCATTCAACATCGTCCAAAATCAGAAGTCATCGTTAATTCATTCATGAGAAATATTTTCCTCATACCATAGCAAGCTCAAGCGCGTCTTTACAGCGGCAAATATCGATAGCAGGGACGAAACTATCAAAGCATACCATTCATGTGATAAAGTGTTTTGGAAACAACATTTCAGGCATCTAACGCTTTTATGACTTGTCTTTGTGACATTTATCAAGAAATGTTGTATCAAGAGATCTCAACACCTCATCATGAAAGAAAACTTCATCATCTCCAAATCAGATCAGCCCATCCAAAATGACACACGTTTATTCCCAGTTCAGCAGCAGGTCCTTTTACCAAGACTTAGAAACAAAGCTATCTGTATATCAATGGCGGATGATTGAATGATGTGATCCAGAAAGTTGAAGTACCTCATGGTCTAACTCAATTTTGGTTTGTGTTTTTCAAAAAACTTGAGCGCTGCTACAAACACGTAAATTATCAAAATTATAGGTACAGAATCTCAAAATTGAGGCAGCGTGAAGTCTGGGAGATGAGGCAGGTGTCGTCTATAGAAGGCGATGTTTGAAGACAGTGAATCGCTTGGTACCGAATATTCAAAGTGAAAGCTAAAAGGTTGCGCTTATCAAGGTCTCAAGTTCTTCTATAAAACCCGAGCATTACGTGCAGACATTCTATTTTGTGCTCGATTTCAACGTCTTCTACGTCCTTGAAAAAATGATGGCTTGTTGATAATACTGAGAAAAAGAGCATCAATAGTCAAAAAGTCCCATTAAAGTTCGCTCCGATGATGGCTCAAGCACAATTACTCAATATCATTGATTGTAGAGGACTAAATAGAGGTTATAGTTTTTAGTGATTGTATTGATATTTTATAGAACTACAATGGAGTTTGTATGAAAGTGGAGAGCTGCCCGCATCCAAAGGGGTTCGCATATCAATATTATGCTTCATTGAACACTTTCAAAATGTTTCAACTAAACAAGGTCATAATGACACAACTAAACAAGGTCATAATGGACAAAGAAAAAGAATCAATAACGCTCATGATTATTGCCGAAAGCCCAATTCTAGATGTGATGGTAGTTGCTTGCAAGATAACAAGTTATACACTAACATGAGTATTAACAAGGGGACATCTAATGAATATAGAGCTTGCAACTAATTTTTTTCCATATATTTCCCATATATTTTCCCTGCAATATATGAGGATTTGTATAAGTAGGTGATTTATTTCATGGTGGAACAGCAATAAAAACCCTGGGTGATGGAGTTGTCCCATTGCATTAACTATCGTACCCTCTCCCCAATCATTAATTGACATAATGCACACAGTCTTCGACCTTTGCCTCAGGAATAGGTCTATTTGAACCAAGAGATCTTTGCTCAAGGTAGAAGAAGTCTATCCAAACTACTAGAAAGTGAAGTGCTAAAATGTCACCCACAAGTTATAACCCAAGCGAACCCTTCAACGTAGTGGACTTGAAAACAAAATTCACAAACTCCTCAACCTTACAGTTTTAGTCAAAATCATACGAGACGCGTTTCGTTTCATGATTCACGTCAACGAGAAATTGACATGGCTGGGCTTCTTTAGAGGTTCGGCGTTCCATGTAGAGGTATTAATTCTGATCTGGGGTCTAGTGATGAAATGGGACTTGTCTGAAAGGGAAGAAATTGCCGGCTGGTTATATTTTTTAGTGACTACTAAATATTTACCTCGCGGAAAGAATATTCCATGTGTCACTTCGGAAGCAATGATTGCTAGTCTCCAGATTCATATCTACGAGTTGGGGTTTGTGTAAAGATGTTCGTTTCATTCTATGGAGTTTTTATACTGTCTAAAAATGTTGTAGATTTCGTCATCATCTATGAGAAATCTGACACTTTTATTCTTTGGTTTCTTCCCTTGTTGTTTTCGTAGTTGTAAGTTTCTGTCTGTGTTATCTTCTCATTACCAAAGTCGTTCTCACATTCGGATTGAGACTGGGATTGTGATTCTATTTCGTCTAGCTCTGAATCATCACTTTGAAGTTTACCTTTATGTTTCTGCTTGATTGGGGTTCTCCTTATTATTGTTTGATGATTTGATATATCAGATAATGGGATCTTTGGTTTCAAAACTTTGATAAATTCTCTCTTTTTACGATTGGATCCTATACGCTTGATCACTTTAGAAGGTGTCTGTCTCGGGGTGACCATTGTCTTTAATGAAGATTGGATCTTTGAATTGGAACGCGTAACAGTTTCATCATCCCAACTGATCTGATCTGTGGGTTCGGATTGATCTTTGTGAGGTGTCTTTCTTGGTGTGAATGTACAAGGTCCCAATAGGAGAAACTTGTCGGATGGTATCAATGATGGAGCCTGTAGGTCCTCTATTTCAAAGTGGTCAAAGTCGTCCCTTCCATGTTCCTCAATTGGCTCTCCTGTGGCTTTAAAGTTCATTGTTGAATTTATAGAGTTAGATTCATCTAACATCCTGCTCGTCGAGACATCATTCAGTCTCGGTATTACCAAATCTTTAGCCTCCGTTATATCTAATTCTTTTCTTTTGGATGGTGTATTCTGCTTGCCAATTTTCATATCGTCTCTCACATCATTACTCGCACTCTGTCCAATTTTTGAAGGCGTCATAGTCTTACTTAATCCGACTCTTCTTCTCCTCTTCAACAGTAACGATGGACTATTTGTGCGATCTTTCAATGGTGTGACATGATGTGACTCCATAACTCTGATAGGCTCTGATTGTTTAGCAGCACCTTTCTTGAATAGGTTGGAGATCTCTCTCGTCGATTCCGAAACCATCTCCTCGATCGTTATCAAAACGTTACCCATTTTCACTTCATTCCCCCAATTTGATTCTTGTAGTTGTTTATCGTTTTGTAAAAACTTTGAAGTGATCAATATGGAATCTTCATTAAATACTTGTACTTTATTGTTGAATTTGAAATATTTCAGCTTCCCATCATTCCACTTTTTCAGCTTTTGAACTAGGTTGAAAGTATACATGATGGTATACTCCTGTACTTCAGACAAAATCTCCTGAGACATGACCGACGATCAAAGTATCGAGTTTGTCTGGATCCATTTGGTGATAGTTTGTTGTTGGTGTTTTGATTATATCTTGGAAACGCGCATTTCTTACGCGAACGAGTATTGCAAGAACTCAAGAGATCTCGACGTATCTGAAACTTTCCCTTGTAATCTGTTCAAAGTTGTTCAAATCACCAGTACACTCGGAAATGCTTCACTTTTAACACATATGAAATTAGCATTATCTGGCTAACCATCCAAAGCGTTAGAGCAAACTGTTCTATCTCCACATTTTAGTGCTGAACCCTTTTACCGCGAATATCGGATGTCAGAATCACACTATAATTTAGATCCACATAAAAATATGCAAATTGAAATTCTACGATTTGTTAAACGCCAGAAATTTAGGTCATAAAATCAACATAAAGCTATATTAGAGTGATATATATAATAAAATTGAATCAATCAATTACAAAGAGGTTGCGAAGCTTAAGCTTGAACTTTTTCTTCAAGAACCTTGGATAAGGTGATTGCATCTTCAGCGAATTTTCTGATACCTTCAGATAATTTTTCAGTAGCCATGGCATCTTCGTTCAATAAGAATCTGAAAGTAGCTTCATCGTCAACGTATGAAACTTTTTCTTCATCGACATTGGCAGCATCCTTGGCGTCCAAAACTTGTGGAACGGAAGCATCAGAGGTGATCAATTCTTCCAATAATTTTGGAGCAATGGTCAAGAAATCAACACCAGCTAAAGCTTTGATTTCATCAGTGTTTCTGAATGAAGCACCCATGACAATGGTGTTGTAACCGAATTTTTTGTAGTAGTTGTAAATTCTCTTGACTGAGACAACACCTGGATCAGTTTCACCAGTGTAAGTTTCACCAGTCTTGGCCTTGTACCAATCTAAGATTCTACCAACGAATGGAGAAATCAAAGTGATGTTGGCTTCAGCACAAGCAACAGCTTGAACGAAAGAGAATAATAAGGTCAAGTTGGTGTGGATTTGGTATTTAGATTCTAATTCTCTGGCAGCTTGGATACCTTCGTAAGTAGAAGCGATTTTGATCAAGATTCTCTCTTTGTCAATACCTTGTTCTTTGTATAATTCAATAATTTGTAAAGCTTTCTTGATGGTACCTTCTTTGTCGAAGGATAATCTGGCATCGACTTCAGTAGAAACTCTACCTGGGACAATCTTCAAGATTTCAGTACCGAAGGCAACTAACAAACGGTCTAGGGCAATTGAAGCTTTTTCCTCAGTGGTTTTACCCTTTTCTTTACCGTAAGCAACAGCAACATCAATCAATTTGGCGTATTCGGCTTTTTTGGAAGCGGCCAAGATCAAAGATGGGTTGGTGGTGGCATCTTGTGGAGTATATTTGGCAATTGCTGTATCAATTGTGTTAGTAAATGAAATTGATGGATTGATCAATCTCTTTCCCCTTTTCTTCATACACCCAACAAGGTGCAAGAAACTTTTTGGAAAGAAATTTTGCCGTTAGGGAGACACATACATTCGAATTCACCAGTGTCAGTGACGACGACGGTACCGGTGGCTTTCAATTGTTCTAATGAGTTGCTTGACATTGTGATATGTGTATATGGATTTGAGTTAGGAATTGGATCAATTCTTTATACTTTGGTATTAATATTAAAGGGTAAGGAATAAATGGAATCCAACATTTATATATATTGGCCAGCAACTCAATGTGGTCGACTGTTTTCCGTGAGAAACGGTCGATGGAGGTGTGGATTCCGAGGGCAGTATACACCAAAGGGTAACTATGGGCCATTTGGACTGGTGCTGGCCGTGGGCGTTGTGGATGTACAGATATAATGGAGGATGTCATAGACATGATTGTGTCATGGTGAATGACTTGGTGGTTATGGGCTCATCTTGTCCTTCTCGCGTTTAATGGTCGTTCCTTTTGACATGGAACAACTGTGAAGCCCTCGAGAATTCTCACAAAGATTACTCAGGTATTACCAGCAAAGCCTGACTAAAATACTTTTTTACTACTGGCTACATACAAAAACTAGTGGTTACTACAGATATACACTATACAACAAGCACAAAGACTGCAACAGTACAACATCTATATAAGACCACCCCCATGTCTTCATCTCTTCCTCAAGTACCGGGAACTGAAAATTCTCTTAGAAGGAAAATTCGCGACTCTACCATCTGCTTATGTCATTGCTGACTAAATTTATATGTCAAAAAGATGGAGTTGATTGCTTTAGACTTTTCTCTATCCCTAAAACACTTAACTTTAAGCAAATTTAGTTCTCCAACAAATTGATATCACTTAAAATTCAGCAATGTCTTTTTGGAGTTATAAAGAAGAAAAGCCTAAGAACGGTTTGAAAATAACAGCCTCAACCAATTATGAAGAGACCGATTCTCAAATAGTTCCTGTCAATTCGGAGAAGCCAATAACACTACACTCTAAACTTGGGGAAATTCAGCTGTTACTAAGAGTCAAGGATTTCGTTGGATCTAAAGTTCATGCTAGTGACTCGTCGTCTAGCTCTCCATATTTTACAAATTTCAATCAAGATGCCAATATATCAATCCAGTTGAGTTTTACTCCATCTGAAGAAGGTATTACTGGGGACAAGTTGTTATTTGGTAACGACTTTGAGTATCCAATAAGGGATTATTTACCATATGGGACTTCAACGGGACTGAACCTCTTCAAGAAATATGTTGATTCGAGCGTTGACGGTGATTTGTATCTTGATAAGCCATTTTTGTATGGTAAAGCTCTTTCAAGTTTCAATGTAATCAATGACAAGGCCAAGCCTTCACAAGACCAAACAAACTTTTTCATTAAAGAGGATTTGGAAAATGATGAACCAACTTCAGAAAAGCAGCTTATTCCAATTGAGTCTGCCGATCGTCAGAAATTCTTTCAAGACATCAAGCATTTGGAAGAATTCGTTTTTGAAAAGGGTGAAACATACAATTTTGACTTCTTCTCTGGCATGTTAAGCCTTAAAAATTCCAACTTCAATATTAAGCTTCCTGGCGGATTCGAAGTCAATCTCTCCAATTATTTAAACGAGAACTTCAATAGTGTAAGATATGTTTTGAAAAATGGGACAAGTGCTGAATTAGGAACTGAATTTGGTGAACCTCTACTAGTTATAAAATTTGAGCTTGTTCCTCTAGAGGAATCTGATGATAATCTAGCAACTAATGAATCAGAAGCTAAGAAACCTCAGAAATCAGACAACACTGTAAAAAGTCAAGAACAAAATGAAGAATCGGATGCCGAAGTTGAATGATATAGTATTCAATATTTAACAAATTATATATAATGATAAAGGGCAATTCATGAGTCACACCAAACTATTGCTTTTACCGGCTGTTTGGTTTTTCAATATATGTAAAATAGATAAAAAAACACTTTGTCAATTGGTGTATGTAGGCAAACTAAAATCTTGCAGCCACAGGGTTAATTTATACTCTATCATTAGCTGGCCGTTTTGACGACCCCTGGTTCCACCGAACATCAACTCTGGACAAGCCGAGACCCATCTCAAAAGGGTCACAGTCATACATTTGACTACATCTTGTGTCAAACAGTATGCAATTCAGATCCAAAAGGCGACACTCGAGTCTCGACTTTTCGAGACTGATACTTGCGTGGTACACATTTCTTAGCACTGGAAGCATGGTAGAAATGTCCAAATATCTCTCCGAGTACTATTTTTCCTATAATCTATTTTCAATCTTCACAAAGTTGACGCTTCATACCCACAGAAGAATGGTTTCGGGAAATTCAAAGTGAAACGCAGACAATAAACCACAATCATCACAAAGTTCACGCTTAAAACATACAGAAGAATGGTCCCGGGAAATTCAAAGTGAAACGCAGACAATAACCCACTAGTTAGACACACAACTTATCAAATGATATGCAAAGGACGAATATGCAATCTCGACATCAAATGATATGCAAAGGGAAAATATGCAATCACGGCCTGTTGTACATTAGTACATATGGCGATGTCTCAAGTTGGTACCCAGATTTCGGCCTTACGCATATACGCCACAAACGTTTTATAATTTCTTTCCTTCGATTTTTCAAAAAGTTTTCAGCTGCATGTTTGGTAGTCCCAATACAGCAAAAGTCATCATATATGCACATTAGTTACATAACCAAGGAGAGCTTGGTGCTAGACATAGCTTACGTCTTCCGAAGTAAACGAGGACTTCGATAGTCTTATGTCTGGATCGTTTTGTTAATTAATCATGTAATAATAGGAGCCTTTATTGAATATGGGGAGAGAATTACTGAATGATTATATGTCGAGGTATGCTTGCAAGGTCACTTCATTAGAGCTACTACCAATAAGCCAAAATGGGTAAAACTAAAGCTTTCGACCTTTTTGCAACAATTGGTGGAAAGCCTACATATGAAACTCAGGGCGTTTTGAGAAGTTTTATCATTCCCTTTTCTATATATAGATATTTCATGAGCTGTAAAATCAGAGATCTCACTCGTACGTGTATATAATAGCTGTTTAAATTGTGCTTTTTGACGTGTTACAACTTACGAGCTAAATTCACGGTATGCAAAAACAATACAAGACTCACGGTATGCAAAAACAATACACAAGGTTAACATTAAAAAAAAAAAAAAAAAATATAGCAAATTGTTATTAGAGCCCAGTAATATAGATGTCATGCTTACATACTTCGTAGGAACTTCACCAAACATATTGAGGCTTACATCTGAAGATCATTCCAACCATTTTTCGGCCCAAGATCTCACTGATTTCTTCAAACATAGTTAGTATTCGAAGCGGAATCTTTGAAGAATATTTTCTTATCGACTTTACCTGCGGTAAGACGCACCGTTGTGGCTCTTACTGTTATATCAGCCTTTGCTGCAGGATTTAAAACAAAATTGGCCATGCTGTGTCGTGGACCATATGCACAAGTTTTTGATGCACGTTTGTAAACCTTTTACAGACTACAAAACCACATCAAAAAGAGAATGTTTAAATCTGAGGAAGAGAGGAATTAAAGCTTTCATTTCTTGCAAGGTCAAGATCTTGGAGAGCCTCCAGTTTCTGCTTCTGTCATGAAAAAGAAAAAAGATCTTATCGCCATCCCACTTTCGAAGTAGACTAGAGATTTTTACCAAGAAGGCTGGTGGATTTAGCCAATGGCTCCTTAGGCTTCACATATGTAGATTCGATTCTAACAAACCTTGCTGGTACACCCCCCTCATCCCTTAGGCTTTCATTAGTCAAAACTATTTTAGCGAAAAGCAAGAGTGGGAGGATCAGCTATGCATTGAAAGTTCAGACATAAAAGGTATCAAGAATTAATGAGCATGCTCATAGTATTGAGTTTTGAGCTGATGTTCAAGGAGGTTTGATTTTAACAGTTTGATTGTCTTTTGGTAAACTTTTTTTAGTGTGTTGTTTCAAAGTGAGTACTAACACACCATATTTTCTCACGTCAAATGGTCAGGACTCATATAACATAATAATGAAAATGGTACAGGACTCTTTTTCGTAAAATCTGGACTGATCGTGGTATGACTGATCTTTATAAATGCGACATACAACAATGATCTTTGGGCAACCACCTATCATTATATGTAGATCAGTTCTATGGATTAGTTGTATGATATGCTTGCTGTCAAGAAACTTTTGCAGAAGCTGGACTATCATTGTTTCAACGCTGGTACACATTACAAAGCAAAAATGATTACCAGGGGTTTTGAGCTCTACCATGGTGAATTATTAGTTTATAGTAGTGTTCTATTAATTAGCTATTACTTATTGGCTACTTGAGATCATAAGTTCATATATATTTGTGCGTATCTATTGTATATCACCTATATCAAAGTCAAGTTCTTCTTCACCTTCTTCGTCTTGTTTAGCATTTCTATCTGTATTCTTTTTCTTTCTCTTTTTCTCCTCAAATATCCTTCTCAATTCTTCAGTGTTCTGTGTATTGTAATGCAATTTGAATTTATCAATTCTTCTGTTGAATCTACTTGAAAGATTCAAATGAACCAATTTTTCATGTCTTTGTAACGAGTCTTTACGCTTGAATGTCTTACCACAAAAGTCAAAGCCGCAATTGTATTTTTCAGCAACATTATTATGCGTGATTCCATCAGCTAAAGCGGTTCCACTGTGTGGTGATGTTGAGCATGAAACTGATTGTTCGCGAGCGCATTCATCATCATTTCCAAAAGTCACAACATATGAATGTTGAGCAGCACAATGCCTTCTGACCTCGGCCCTTCTTGGAAGACCAATTATGGACCATGGACAATCATCAAAGGGACATTTATGTTGGCGCACTAGTTTGTTATCATCCATATGTTTAGCCAAATCAATCAGCTCTTTGAAAAAATCAGTACAATGTGTGCATTTGTAGATTCCTTTCTTCTTTTTCTTCATCATTTGGTTCCATATTACTTTGTTTTCCATTAATTGTTTGGCAATTGGTACAGAATCTTCATCATACTTGATTTTTGGTATTCTAGGAGTTCTTTTCTTCTTTTTCTTGGGTACGGATATTTGATTATGTTCTTGGTTGACAGTAATTGGCTGTGATCCTATGAAAGATGAAGCTGACGACAAAGGTTGGGTAATTGTGGATTGAGCTGAGTTTGGCTGATTTGTAGGACGACTTCCCGAGACTCCGAGTGTTATGACTTGTGGATAAACTTCTGATGAGACAAATTGACCTTGGAAAGAGCTATATAGTTCTTCAGTTCTCATTTGGCCGGTTTGATCCATTCCCAACACTGAAAAATCCTGTGTTTGTTGCATGACTCTTGAATATGTCTCCATTTCGTTTGGTGTGAATTTATCCTTCCAGTCACATGACGGGGTTTCCATTGGAGTCAGCATGAATGGTTGGTAATTTCTTGACAGTGCTTCGCTGGGCACTTGCTCTGGAAGTTTTAACTGTTTCATCTCGTTATTTACTGAGATGTCTGGCGTTATAAGGCCATTATTGATGATTGGAAATTCACTTTGGCTTGGATAGAATTCTTGATTCCTGCATTTTTCAAAATTTTTATCTTCATCTTGATCTAATATGGATTCATAAGAGTGCAAACTCGAAGCGGAAGGAGATGATGAGCCATGAAATTCTTCCGTTCTTTCCAGCTCAGTGTAATTTTCAGAGCCATCGAAGTTTCGTCTCACGCTGTCCACCAAATACTGTAATTTCATATCATAATTGTCATTCCAAGCTGCTTCAGTTGACAAGGAAATCTCGTCATACTGATTCAGTGAATTTGGTGATACAAACGACTGCAGAGAATTCATCTTGCAAGTGACTAGTCAATTGTCTTTATTCTTCAGTCACAGTGGATTAAATTGTAGTGCAAACGTCTTGAAAGCGACAAAATTTGAAGTGGTATCATACTGGTAAGCGTTTTGTTTTATCAGGGTTTTGATGCACTTTTATACAATCCCAATACGGTATTACAATTTTACATCAATTGTTTACTCGTTTTTTCTGCCTGTTTTTTACTTTTTCTGAAACATGCTGGATGCCGCAATTGTATGCAGGCAAAATGTAGTGCATGGAATCGTAAATCCAAAAGCCATAATCTAGAAAGACATTCTTCCTTTTTTTCGTCTCGAAACTGTTACTCAAACGCAACTTTATGTCTTCTCTTATTCAGTAGCTTGTAGCTGGATGCTCTATTCAGCACGATCGAATGTCATGCTGACCCTTTGTATCACCATGAAACAAATTTTCAGTAACACAACCAAAACCGAAAATATGAAACAAATGTAGTTCTACTGAATCTCTAAAGGTCCTCTATGATGTCTCGAATAGGTGGCGTATCTACGCCTGATACTTAAAAGGGGCTAATTAACCGCCTGAGGTTGTTTAGCTGAGAGCTCGTTAGTACGAACGCAATCTAATTTAGATAGAGTTATGGGATTAGTCAGTGAGAAAGATCAATTTTGTCATATAATGTGATGTACAACAGAAGAGAGATCTGGCCTTGCTCATCTGTCGAATGAAGAACTTTATACCATCTACATCATATGGGTTGTGTATATCACTTGGTTTATAGATTACCAAACCGATCTTGTGTGCTTTACACCAATGAAGGAACAATAATGAGAATGTGACACGACTTTTACAGCACTGAGCTTTGGAAGCAGAGAGGAATTCAGTCTCATACATATCAAGCCACGAACACATTTTTGCCTGTTCATAATTAGTGGAAAAATTGATTCTGTTTTGTGTTTATGTCCGCATCCGATGTTATTTTTCACATCAAAATCACGACATAATTTGGCTCCACCAATGGCTGGTGACATGAAAGCACTTTACTTGTTTCGAAAGGCTGGTAACCATGATTGAACAACTTCAACGTCTTCTTCAGCAACAAGATGTTTGTCTTAGTCAGAACAGCTCAAGATGAGAATCATCCTTTACACTAGGGATCTAATCATCTATGGAGCACAAAAGTTCGGAATTTGAAAGTCAATCTTTTCGTAATTGTTAGCGATCTTGTAAGCATTTACTACACACATTGATTAGACGCCTTAAACCGAAGATCTAGGCGGCTTTTTGTGGAATCGTCGCCCATATCAAACGTATCATTTGATCCTGTTTTGATGCCAACTCATGGGGGCATGAACTCTGCTGCATTAAACTTGAGCTTCACAGCTTGAAACCTCGCCAACCAAAATTACCACAAGCGTCAACTTCCTTGGAGACGTATCTCAACGGTGTGTTAGATAATATTGAAGCATTAACACTTCCTATAAAAGCCACCAGCTTCTCCATCTGTTGCTTTGCACCGTGTTTTGCACCATGTTTCAAGTTTAGGAGGAATGCAAAACATTAGCGTTGCGAAAGCTTTCAAGACATAAACATCCAATCGGGCTAGGAGGAGTGCTTAAGTCTGACCCAAGCATTGCCATTCAACGATTGATGTATAGGATCCTCTTGGTTGTAATTGTACATTATTGGTATTGCTTTTGTAAACTTATATAGTGTCCGCCCGGAACATTCCCGGGTGGTAAAGGAGTTTAGCCGAAATGCTTTGTTATGACCAAGATTCTCTCATAGCGCTTTACTGGATCTCTTACTGAGTCTGACTTCTGAGTCCTGAGGGCAAGATTTGTTTCTTTTTACGCTAGCTATTCACTAATTTCAGCAGTTTTATATGAAGGGCGGGTGAATTGGAAAAATCGTTGTATAAGTCTGAAACTATAAGGCTACGGCTTGGATTCTTCGCTGTTCGGTGGTATATAGAAGGTGTATGTTTATTATTGGTATATCTGTGTATACATAAATCGATTTAATTATAGATTGACCCTATATTGCATATAGGTATATATTATAAGTTGTATTGTGAAGGTTTCTCAAAAACCATGTTGATGATCGTGAATATATCCATTTGAAAACTCATTTATTACCAGAAGTACTTGAGTTACCATCATTCACACCAACATCGTGCACAGCCTTTTCAGTAGCAGAAGAGCTCGAAGGTTCACCATCAGCGCTTCCTTCTTCATCTTCAGCTGCCAATTCTCTAACATCAACATTTAGATCTCTAGCAACTCTTTCTTCAACATTTTGGATGTCAATCAACCCATAAATAGAGATGGTGACTAAACCCAACACACCTGCAACACAAGAAAAGACAAAAGCGACATAACCTTTTGCAGTGAATCCTGTTGGGACATCTGGTTTTTGAACGTTTTGACCGGTTAGATTTAAGAAGTCGGCATTATTAGCAACATTAGCTTTCAAAGACATGTTGTAATGGTTGCAAACAGATTTGTAAGAATCAGTGAATTCTTGTTCTGGGTTCTCTTGAATACCAATTGGATCTTCAACCAAAACAAGGGCTAATCCTTGGAGTAAATGCCATTCAATATGACAATGGAAATACCAAACACCTGGGTTATCAGCTTTAAATCTTAAAACCATATTGGAATTTTCACGAACATAAGCAACATCTCTTTGCATTGGGTATTCTGGGAACTCTTCGTGGTCGTCGGCATCATATGGAAGAGGATCGTCGTCATCGCCTGGTCCAGCGTAGTTATTTCTATTGATCAATTGGAACACATGACCATGCAAATGGAAAGGATGTTTCCCAGTATCATTATTATTGACAACCATTTGCACAATATCACCTTTATCCAAGACAAAAGCGTTTAGATTGGTTCCATAAACTAATGGATTTGTAGCTTGATCACCTGCAGCCATGGCAGCAGCTAAAACTGGGACTTTAGGAGTTGTAAACGAAACGTTATTGAAAAAGGCATAATTGATACCATTGTTCAAATTATCCATGACAACATCAACAGAGATTTCGACATCTGGATCACCCAATAATTCTGTTTTGTTGACCGGTAACAGATAAAAGTCATCCAAGTAAGCAGATTCATCAGTCGAATCGACATAAGCCTGTGAAACATCTGGGTTGTTGTCACCATATGACAAGGTAGAAGTAGCATTTATGACCAAGTCACCTGGAATGGTATCCAACATACCAGTATCAACCAATTGCATGATGGCATAGTTCTTCGAAGTGTCAGATTTTGTCTTGACCAAGACCGTATAACGTTGTGCAGCAGTGATATAAATCATTGAGGTGGTGTTTTTTTCCACTGGAACACCATCAACTTCAATCACTTCCATGTCATGGTCTTCAATGAAAAACCAATAAGAAGTAAACCCACCAATATTAATCAATCTTAAAAGATATGTTGTATCTGCTTTGACCGACCAAGTTAAATTATTCGTATTATTAAGTAGAAAATTTTGTGGAATAGGTTCTGCACCAGTTGGATTATTTAAATTCAAGAAAGCTGGAGTCAACCCCCAAGAAGTCTCATGATACCATTCAGTTAAAGAAATACTTAGCTCTTCGTCGTAATCTTCACCTTTTTTGTAAGGATATTCGTCATCATGGATGATGAATAACCCTCTCATACCGTCCATATACTGTCCTTTACTATGGTCATGATACCAATAGGATCCGGATTGATCAGGAACAGTGAAGTTGTAAAAGAATGTCAAGCCTGGAGCAATAGGACACTGGGCCACCATTTCAGGACCATCCATCTGTGAAGAACCATGTTGAAACAACCCATGGAAATGTAAGGAGGTGTTTCTATCAGGAAACCCATTTGTCAACCAGAGATTCACACGGTCCCCCTTGTTGACCTCGATGTCAGGCCATGGGAACTCCCCATTACAGGTGATGACGGTTCTCTTATGACCAGTTCCATCAGGGTCGGCTTCACCATATCCAGTGGTCCAGTTGAAAGTATGTGTCTCTGCACTCACCGTGGAGATTGAGGTTCCTAATAATAAAAATGCCAAGAGAAACGTCAAAGACGTTTTAAAGTGGAACATGTTTGGAGAAAGATACGGAAAATTGGTCAAAAATTGTTTAAAATATTTAAAAGGTCGAGAAGGTTCATAGGTTACTTTACAAGGTATATATATATCACCTATGATATATCATTCTTCACTGGCGGCTACTTGTTGGGATATACACCTGGGAAGAGTTGAAGGATAGATAGAAGAACTGCCTCGATCAATCCGATAAAATTGTATAGGCTCCTATTCGATAGAATCTCCATCCAGTGCTCCAACTACCCGTCAAACACACCCGATTAAGCTTCCAGTTCATACAAGCCTTTAGGACATCCTACCTAATCGAACCGGTTGGACGAGGTCTTCAAAGCTTCTCATTGGGCGACGTGTATCGGATCGGTATTACTTATGGCCGACCACATGGATGTATAAGCTTAAAATAAGAACTTTATGCGCAGCTCATTAATGAAACCACTCTAGCGTAAAAGCTGTCACCAAAGTGGCCAGTAAGAAGCTGTATGTACCTACGTTTAAAACGTCTGTCGTATGTTGTTTTTGAAATATCAGATGGTGTCTGTATCTTGTCCCGGGAGACAACATGTAAATTGTCTCATTATGCATAATTATTGTGGTTATCAAAGTCATATTGAACATGAAAAGTATATATCAATACACGGTTAAATCTTGTAGTTACTTATCGCAGCTACACTGATTCATAAACAGGAAACATAACTTTTTTCTTCATCATATATACACTCTCAACAACCCACTTATCAGCAACAACATGATAAAACTAAATCCAAACCAGCGTACTCTTCATATCAATCAATGCTTATAACTTGTGGCTATATAGTTATTTCTGAGAGACTTCTAATGGAGTCAAACGTAAGTATGGCTTGACAGTTCTGAATTTTGGGAACAAAGTTTTAGCTTCTTCGTTAGAAACTGATGGATGAACAATAACATCATCACCTGGAACCCAGTTGATTGGAGTGGTGATTCTGTTCTTGTCACCGATTTGTAAAGAGTCCAAGACTCTCAAGACTTCAGCGGTGTTTCTACCAGTGGATGCTGGGTAGGACAAGATTAATCTGATAGTTTTCTTTGGATCAATGATGAAAACTGAACGAATGGTGAGTTGAACACCTTTGTCGTCAACGTTAGTGGCATCTTGATAATCAATCATATCAAAAGCATGGGCAATTTCTCTTTTTGGGTCAGCAATGATTGGGAAAGTTAATTTTGAACCGGTGATTTCATCAATATCTTTAATCCAAGCCTTGTGAGATTCAGTACCATTAGCAGATAACCCAATTAATTTGGTGTTTCTCTTTTCGAATTCTGGTTGTAATTTAGCAAAAGCACCTAATTCAGTAGTACAAACTGGGGTGAAATCATCTGGATGTGAAAACAAGACAGTCCATTGGTCACCAATGTAATCATAAAAATCAATTGGACCGTTTGAAGTATTTGTTTGGAAATTTGGGGCTTTTGAACCAAGACGTAAAGTGGTACCGGTAGGTTGTGGAGCAGACATTTTTTCAATATAGAACTGATATAAGCAATTACAATTGAAGTATCAAAATGGTGTTAGAGAATGAACAAGAAAGGTGGATTATTGCCCCTTATATAAAGTCCAACATTTGTCCATTGACGTTCCCATTTCCTATGGTTCGTTAAAAGTGAAGCAATATCACGTGAAACTTCAACAGCCACGTTCAAATGTAGTAATCTCGCAATTCCCAGTAAGCACAACAGCCACAGACCGCGGACTGGTGACGGGACGCTATGGCTAGTGCTTTGGCTGGAGTATACGTGAATTTTATGAGGGTCCAGTTGGTGATGTTGTTGGTGTTGATGAGATTGGTCATTGGTGTAAGTTATCAAATTACATGAGAAGTAGCACAGCCAAATTGAATTGCTGTGGGTAAATTCTCGAGGAAGGTGAGAAGAAGCTCCACCATAATTCAATTCCCGAGCCTTTACAACTTAGAGTTGACTTCTGTCTTCTGACATCATATCTACATCACACAATTCCAAACATTCATGACATTTCATTCGAAGCTATAAAAACTAAATCCAAATCATTATAAAGTTTGTAAATAAATATCAAAGACTTGATATGATCTCTTTCTTTACAAAATGTAAACTTGATGAGCAAATGATCCATTTAGACCTTTCCATCACATTGAACAAAAAAAAAAATATCAACTAATAAATACAAACTGAAAAATAATCAAAATTTAATCAACACTCAAAAAACACAATAATTCCCATCTCTTCCTATTATATATGCACTCTTATAATCTTATCCTACAAATAGTTGTTATGCAACTAATTCTTTTTCCTTTTTTTTTTTGGTTTAGATTTAGACGGATTCTAAAACTTCATCTTTGAAACCAGCGGTAGCTTTTTTACCTTTGTCTTCAGCTGAAGCTTCACCGTGCAAAGCTAATAATGAACCCAAGTCAAATTTTGGTTGTTTTAAAATTTTAACTTTTCTAATATGAACATTTTGCAATGGGAAGATATTCTTGGTTGATTTTTCAATTTCACGACCAATCACTTCTGGGATTAATTTTTGAGTCAATTGAGCTAAAGTGGAGTTTTGAACTTCTTTAGTGATGATATCATTCATAACTTTTCTAACAGCTCTGATATGAGATGATTGAGCATATGTGGTCTTTTTGATTTGATTAGCTTGACGTTTAGTGAAAGCAATACCGAAAACTCTAATGACGTAATCATCAGCGGTTTTAACAGTAACGTTAGCTTCAATCAATGTTTGCCATTTTCTAACTAATGATCTTAGTTTATCAGAAGTGAAATTTATACCATGGAAATTGGTCAACAAGTTTTTACCTTGAACTTCATCAACTCTTAATCTGACATTTCTGAATGAGTAGTCTTCTGAACCTTGTAAATCAGCTAATGAAATTTCAACAACACGACCTTTCAAAGCATCGGCAGCGTTTTTTAAACCAGTTGATTTGTTAACCAAGGTTTTACCAACGTTTCTGTTTTCAAAAGTTGATGGAGCTTTGATATCAAACCAATCTTTTCTGCTGAATGGATCGACAGTTCTCTTCTTCAACCCTTTTTTACCTTTGGAAAGTCTCTTATTTTTACCAACAGCCATCTTGTATAATCTGCTCTGTCTCTTCTTCTTCTTTGAACGTAACCATTGACATTACTTTACAACCAAAATGCATTTTTTTTCACCATACTGTTTGCCCCAACCAGTAAGCAGTCCAAGAACATCTAAACACCACAAAAGCATTTCGCGAACTTGAGAAACAGTCACAACAAACTTTCCAGCTGTTACGGCCACTACTTTATGAAGTCTTTACTATCGATCTATGGTGAGATTCATGAGATCTTGGATCTGAAATCATGGGATATCAGGTTTAGGGTAAAGTGCGAACTTGAGAATTAAGAGGTCTATCTACAGCTTGGGATAACTAGATATGAATATCTCATTGTATTCTGAACTTGTCTTTTCATTAAACAATGTTCATGCAGTGGTAACCGGTTCCCAAAAAAACTCAATAAATATATATACTTTGAATGTTTTAATATAATAAAAAAAGATAATAAACAAAATTTCGTTAAAACGACATCAAGTCATTCCATGACCATATGATATAAACAATTAACATTGAAGTGGAAGAAGTGAAATATGAACAGAAGTAACTAGACTATACAATCTAGTTGTTTTCTGGACGTAATTTTCTAACTTCTTTACCAACTCTCCAGATTTCCATACCTCTGATAACTTTTAATTCTTCTTCTAATCTTTCACGGTAATCAGTTTGAGAGTTGAATTCCAATGAACGTTTAGTTTCAGAACCGTTTCTAACAGATTCGTATAGATCGTTAAAGACTGGTTTCAAAGCATCTTTGAAGATTGGGTACCAATCTAAAGCACCACGTCTGGCAGTAGTGGAACAAGCATCGTACATGTAATCCATACCGTATTTACCAATCAATGGGTATAATGATTGGGTGGCTTCTTCAACGGTTTCGTTGAAAGCTTCTGATGGAGAGTGACCATTTTCTCTCAAGACTTCGTATTGAGCCAAGAACATACCATGGATACCACCCATTAAACAACCACGTTCACCGTATAAATCGGAGTTGACTTCTTTTTCGAAAGTGGTTTTGTAAACGTAACCAGAACCAACGGCAACGGCTAAAGCTTGAGATTTTTCATCAGCTTTACCGGTAACATCATTCCAGACGGCGTATGAAGAGTTGATACCACGACCTTCTTTGAATAAAGATCTAACAGTTCTACCAGAACCTTTTGGAGCAACCAAGATAACATCGACATTTGATGGGGTTTCAACGTGAGTCAAATCTTTGAAAACTGGGGAGAAACCATGAGAGAAGTATAAAGTTTTACCTTCAGTGATCAATGGTTTGATAGTGTTCCAAGTTTCGGATTGAGCAGCATCGGACAACAAGTTCATGATGTAAGTACCTTTGTTAATGGCTTCTTCAACAGAGAACAAGTTGACACCTGGTTGCCATCCATCTTCAATGGCGGCTTTCCATGAGGCACCATCTTTTCTAACACCAATGACAACGTTTAAACCATTGTCTCTCATGTTTAAACCTTGACCGTAACCTTGAGAACCATAACCAATTAAAGCTAAGGTATCGTTCTTGAAGTATTCTAATAATTTTTCTCTTGGCCAGTCAGCACGTTCGTAGACAATTTCTTCAACACCACCGAAGTTGATTGATTTATAACCTCTGGTGATTGAAGCACCAACAGCTGATTTGGCAACAGTTGGACGAGCAACAGTAGCAGCTAAAGCTGATAAGGCTCTCTTTTGGGTTTGGGAAGCAATGGCTTTTGAACCAGCAACACGGGCTAAACGAATTGAGTTTGATCTGAATGACATTTTTTGTTAATTGATCTATCAAGAAAAGGTTTAAAACAAATCGAATAAGAAGGATTTTGAAAATCTTTTATACTGATCACCAAATTCAACGACAATTTTTTTTTTTCACGATCTTTTTGACTCAGTGGAAAAAATAATAGTTCGCGATTTTTACCCTGGACCGGTGTAGGCCAATAACAGCCCGTTTTAGGAGAAACAGCGACAGGGCCGAAAGTTGGAACGTGATGGCTGCTCTGGAATGAATGAAGAAGTGTTGGTGGTATTGTAGAGGTTGTTGTATCTTCAGTGCTCATGATGTGTTGACTTTTGAATGGTATAGAAATAATGGGGTGAACTGTGGTAACTCGAAAGGTGACAAAAGAATGTAAAGTTAAGCCCTGAAAATTTTGACGTTTTTGATGATGGCTTGATAAAGACAAGTAAGATCTAGTATTGTAAATTGTGGGTTAGCGACATATAGGAATAGCCTATGCTACACGCCGCAATTTTCATGACTCATGTCGGGCCTGTCTGTTGTTAAAAAGTGGAGCAGCGTTAAGAGTGATTGATAAATGAATTGATAAATAAATCGTACGGAATTTAGCCGTTCGTTTGGTGCCCTTTGGGCAAATCCAGTCTAATGGTCACACGAACTAACCTGGGGCAATCTGCTTAGATCTTGTGAGAAGTGATCAATTGCTACATGGCCTTAACTATATTCACAATGTTAGATTAATTAACTAGTACCTAGACACGGACCCTATATAGTGTGGTTAATTATGATAAATAGCTGGACTTAATGATCTGATATACTATTTTGCCTTGTTGTCTTTGTGCCCATAGTTCGCCCATCACAGCTAATGTCTCACACAATAACACTAACTATCAATCCATTACCCATATTTGTAACTATTTCCATCTGCCTGAATCGTTTGGATAACATTTCCTGTTAAATTATTCGTAATGCAACTTATTCTTTCCTTATTCCCCCGTTTCGTAATGGCAGATTTTGGAACAATTTACAAATTCGCGAATCCTTTAATTTGCTTCAATAATTTTTTATAAGTAAGCCGAAGGCAAATATCCAAGGAAATTCAATAATCTTCAGCCTACTATTGAGATAATTGTTTGTTATCGATATCTCTATTATTATATTCAAATCGATTTATTAGTTGATCTTGCACCATGGGAACCTGTTTGGCTATCACCAAAGTCATTGGTACCACGACTTTAGGGATTTATACCGGATATATTGCTTCCAATATAAGTAATTATGATATCTTGTTACAAGTTTTACAATTGACCAATGTCGATACATTTAATGAATTTAATAGTAAATTAAGTGAAACTATCAAGAAAAATGGAATCATTTTAAGTTCATTAGGTGCTTTATCTTCAGTTGTTTTCCAATTAAGTTTTTTCAAAGCTCCAATTAGGGCTAAACATCCATACTTGATCTATGCCTCTTTGGTTTTACCATTATCTACAATAATTTACGGGGTTGTTAGTAAGAATGAATTGATCAAGTATTTCCAATTGGGTAAAATGATTGAAAATTTCCAATATGGTGGATATAACGAAGATGGGAAGAAGCAAAAGAAGAAAAATAAAGAGGAAGTCTTGAGTGAGTTGGATAATTCTGTTTATAAAGATCTTGGATCATCAGATCATGAATCTAGTTGTAATGAAACACCAGATTCAGAAAGTGTTGGACAGGCCGAAGATGATGAGATCAACAGAGAAGTTGAAACTCATTTGAACAAGACCACTACTGAGCAAGTGTTGAGAAAGTTGAACTTGGCTAACAAGATCACATTTGGTGTTAGTCTTGTTGGGTTTGTCATTGCCAGTGTTGGTATTTATGGTGATTTTTAGGCAGTCGTTGACCTATGTTTTTTATATATATATGATTGTTATTAGGAATGGGGAAACTGGGATTGTTATTATTTAATACAGTACGTAGACGGTAGTAGTGGGTAACTAAGTTTGTCTATAAATAAGTTTGAGTATGTTTGTACTATTCATAGCCGAACGGTTTTGTTGACAGTTGTTGTTTATGTTATGTGTTGGGACATAAACCAACTTCTATAAAGGGGAAGGATCTAGATGGTCTGGGGCTATAAGAGGTGGAAACACCACTTTAGTGTCGTAGAAGTGGACATGACACGTAGCGTACACGTAGTGTGTTAGAGGTGCTAATAACTTCTGGTAAAGAGCATAATAGCACCATAGTAGCACCATAATAACAAATCTAGTTCTAATTTCTCTATGACTCTTATCTTATCATGTGAAATTGTCTGGTTTCTTTTGCTTCTTCTGTTTCTCCGGGTTCGTAGTCATTCGTTGGATTTCTTGTTTCTTCTGGAGCCTTCCACGGAGGTCAGCCTAGGTGTTCGTGGTCTAGACAGAACGCTAGGCAGGGCGCCCTGCCTAGCGCCCTGCCTGGAGTTGTGCCCGCGAGTGACCAGCCACAGCGATAAGAAAACAACAGGAATTTCTCCAGATGACAACACCGCAATCTCTACGCCATAAATAAAGAGATATCGCCACTAATCTTTTACTATTATAATCACTCCCAAACTCCACCACCAAACACATTACATTAGAGTCAAGGCTCAACAGTCGCAGGGCTACAAGATACAAGACACAAGTGACAAAATGACCACCCTAGACAACACCCCAGTGCCTCCTCACATCCACCAAACCGCGGCCCCAGATCTCAAGATTGACGAATTCATGGCATATGAAAATGGGGTCCTCCTAAACAACCGCTACTGCAAATTGGGGAACATCCAAGACGGTTCTTATGGTAAAGTGTCTGTTGCTCTAGACACTTACACCAATGAAAAAGTGGCCATCAAATCAATGTACAAGAAGAATAAGGGCGTTTGTGCCATTGCAAGACATGAGATCTCCATCCTTAAAAGATTAGGTCAATCGTGTGGGAACATTTGTTCATTGTTGAATCATTTCCAAACCTCGGATTTTTATTTCTTGATTTTTGAATATTGTGCAAATGGTGATTTATACGATTATCTGAAAACTATAAATAATCATCTGAACCCAAATTTCAAAAATGGTTCACTAATTTTTTTCAAAAATTTCATCAAAGAATTGGCAAATGCCATGAAATATGCCCATTCAAAAGGTATCTATCATCGTGATATCAAACCGGAAAACATCCTTGTCGATGGTAATGGCTCAATCAAATTAACCGACTGGGGGCTTGCCACCATGCAACTGAAAAGTTTTGATCCATGTGTCGGGACTGAGAAATATATGTCTCCTGAAACTTTCTTCAAAAAAGTTAAGAATCCAACTCATTTGATCTCATATGATTCCATCCATGCTGATTATTGGTCGTTTGGTATCACCATCTTGTATACATTATTTGGTTCATGTCCTTTCAAATTGGCAAATTTGGCAGATGTTAATTTTAAGAAGTTCTTACAAGATCCTGAAATGTTGTTCAAATTATATCCATCTTTAACACAGCATGGATTTGAAGTTGTTTTATCATTGTTACAAATCAACCCTATGAATAGATCCATTGATCATTGTCTAGACTTGATTGATTCATACTTCAACGTTGGATTAACTTATGATCAAGACATTTTCCAACAAGAGGAGATGGACCTTTCTACAATGGAGGATTCATTCATATTTGGAATGGATGAAACTCCAGATCATTACATTGATATCCCACAAGCTGATTATCAAATGCAAGACATAACAATGGAACAAGAACAACCACCTTCATTAGTCTCTGCCTCTTTAGATAATTTCTCATGGGCTGATGAAGTTGATTCAGAAATCCCATTCAATCTTCAACACGTCAATCAATCCTCCTCCACCACATCAAAGCAACCAAAGGATTCAATCATGGTTAGAAACACTCCAATCAAGTATGATTTTGATTGGTATTGAACCGATAGCCTTATTTATCATACCTCAAGTCACGAAATATCATTCATGAAAGCATAATTTAACGAAAAAAAAAACATCATAAAACTCATTCTAAAAAGCATAAGAATCACTCATCAGAACACTTGTTTGTGGAAGAGACCACAATTTTAAAAGTAATTAATTAATTTATCATGATCTTGGGACTGGTTTTCCAAGATCTAGGGTTTTAAAACTAGGATTTATAATTCATTTTAATAATATCATTGTCATTTCCCTAATTCACAACTTGTAGATTGAGTAAAGAATATAACTACATAAGAATTTTCATGTGTTTAAAGAAATATTGTATATTCACATTCAGTGATTGTCATTTAATCACAAATGAACATAATCAGAACAAGTGAAATATATGGATACACATCATAGGAACAAAGCTGTCATGATATCTTCATATTAGACAACCTCATTCTATGATTACACGGGTTTGTCAAAGATCACACTAATGTGATGGATAAATTTCTGCTGTTCATTGTGCTGAATAAATCTGAAGTTAGGGAAGTTTAAAGCAACATTCCCACTTCAGTGATTGCGACCAAGAATTAGAATATTCAAAATCCGTTTTTCTCAGATTATCACTCGATACTTAAGCGAGGTAGACTTTAACATAACAAACAAACTGCTATCTAATTTGAGCTGGAACATATCAGTTCAAGAAAACAGCATGCTCTCTCCTGACAATTCAAATTTACCTCCTGATGATTCAAGATTACCAAGTTCCAACTACAACTTTTGATATTTTCAGGGGATTTTTCTTGATACACGCACGTCGCTGTGAGTAATATATTATCGAAAAGGGTTCATACCAACGATCAAGATTTTACGTAGTTTATATAGCTATTGTGGATCTGTTTTTGTATTTTTTGAACGTTTTAATCTTTGAATTATCGTTATAAGTGATGTTCTCGATTCTTCATCATTAGCTAGTTGATATTACACATGTCGTGCTTTTTGTATACTAGTGGACAGCCTACATTTGCCATATAGTATCATATCTAATTGAGAAAGGACGACCCTGAGTTCTAGGCTGAAGACTGTTTTAAAATAGCTCTTTACTATCCAATTGGTTTGTATCGGCTTTCAATTATCATTTCTTTACAAGGGCTGTTGATGCCATTTCATGCAGATCTAACTCACTTATACAACTATTTGCTATCTCAATCTGTTCCTTATTTAGATAATTATAAGCTGATAAGCGCTTTCAGATCTTTTAAGAGATATGCCAGTCACTCAACTCTTACAAGTAAATAAAACTTATCTAAAAATGGCCCAATATCCTCAGTATTCATATTTACAAGATGAACTCTTCTTCGAGTGTATATATACACGCTATTTTCAATAATCCATGATCCCTTTTCAATCTATGCTCTGGCCAAATTTCCACCGATGTTATCAACAAAGTCCTTTTTGTCATACATTTCAATATTTTCCACGTTATGTACAATGATCTTTTCACAATTTTTATCCAATTCGAATACAAATATTCCATGAACAACTCTTTCAAACCCATCTGTATCACCTTCTCCACTTGATGATTCATATTTCTTGACACCATCGAATTGGAAATTTTTATCATTTGAGTTATGATCACCTGTATGACTATTTCCACCGCCTCCCCAAAGTTTCTTCACATCAAATTTATTCAGTATGTGACTTCCTTGTTTGGCACTGCTTGATCTTTCAACCAAATGTTCACATTCATCAAGACATGTTCTCCACTTGAAAATAATTTTATTAGTCCAATCATATAATCCATACCCACATTTCCCAATACTTCCACCAGAATTCAGATTCGTACTAAACTCTCCTCGTTCTTGAGTCTTGATATCTGTTATATGTAATTTGACTTTTGGGTTCAATAAGAAGTTGGTCATGATGAATTGTGTTGCCTTTAATGTAGCTAAATATGACACACGACCTTTTAATAATGGTAAATTTGTAATGGTGGGAGCGACCCGTAGTATTATACCGTCATCCAAATATTTTGAGTCTGGTGTCGTATGTAGTGCATCAGGAATTACGGAGCGTAAGTAATCAGTCATATGTCCTAAGTTGGCTTTCCTCTTTTGATCTTGTGAGGAATTGTGGTTTGATGAAGGTGTTGGCGTAGAGAAGAGCAAGATCGAAGTTGGTGGTTGTGGAGATGAATGGTAGGTTGTTAAAGAGGTAACTGAGGTTAATGACCTAATCGGAGGTCGAACTTGAAGCTTCTGTATTATCATATTGAAAGCATGTACTGTTTGTCTTCTTCTTGAATTCCGTTTTGATCTTGTACAGCACGATTTATTTGTAATTAAACAGATCTAGTGCATCTTGTAAAATCTGATAAGTTTATGATGCTTTCTTGGTCTATCGAGATCCGGTGGCACAAGCGTCACGTGCCAGATACATCGAATTCCGCTCTTTCTGTCTGCCATTTTATATCGGCTCAATTGGGATGTCCGCTTATCATCGTCATCAAAACAGGCACAATCTCTGTATTCTATCATCTGTCTGGATTAGAGATACCTAGTTATAGAATAAATGAAGCGCTTGTGCAACATAGATGCCTCAAATATATGACTCGGGAGATCCCAATTATCCCAATCTACCCCACGAATTTACAGATTTTAGTGAAGGTGAAGAATTTTCAGATATAGAAAGTATTGCTTCGAAGCCTAAAGAAAGAAAAAACTCTCGTCAATACCTATTTGAAGACCCCATAGCACCACCCGTGCCTTCATACTTGCCAACACAACAAGAAGAGCATAGACCCATACCCTCAGATGCTGAGAAGGCTGAAAATGACCCTAATATACCATTTGTTGAACCTAATATAGCAAAGAAGAAAAAATCACATAACCATCGCAAAAGAAGAAATAGAAAATATTCAGACTCTGCATATTCATCCACTGCTGCTAAGAAGCGTATCTCATGGGAGCCAGGTATTGATATTAGTACTACGGATGTTGTGATTAGTTCAATTGGATCCTCAGTGACTATAACTGATTACAGTGCTGAACGTTATAGAGTGGAGCATGCTGAAGTTTTTTCAAATATCAGAAATACTATAGATATTGATACATCGGATAGTGATTTTTATATGAACAAGAATGAATCAGCATCCGATTACGATTTCAAGTCCAAACAAAGTGTTGCGAAGTTTAGACAAATGTTGGATAAAAGACCCTCATGGTCAAAAGTTCGCTGGATAAACG
>JAJMFN010000391.1:0-41838 GCA_030574735.1 Hansenula sydowiorum
AGTTTGGATTAATGATAAAAGATTTAATTGAATTGAATAGGTTTCTGCTAATTCGAAAAATTTGCTCAAATTTGAAGTATCATCCATGCTGAGATTATTCAAACAAAGCAAAGTTTCACCCACAGACTTGAAATGCTTTTGCAATAAAGCCTTGAGGTTAGGAACCAATTTCTTATGGATAAGTTCCACAAGTTCCAGAACATCTTTCGATTCATGTTTACTCAAAACCCTTAGAGTAGTATTCAATAATAAGATAGATTCCCTATATTTATCCTTGGAAACACTAATAGGATATGATAGCTCTTGTTGAGTGACTTTTGGCAATGTTCCACTTTCGGAAGCTTCACAAGCATCCAAATATGCCAAAAATAACCAAAGGGATTGTAATGATTCTTTGTAACTTTTGGTGAAATACGGGAACGTCTTCTCGATATTTTGATTAAGATTCATACCTCTCATCAATATCAATAATCTTTTCGCAGCCATGGAATGACCCATAGTATCATCTTCAAGTTCAACCAGTCGACCATGTGGGAAATAACGATCAAACACATTGTAATGAACCAATCCTTGAAGTAACTGAACTGAGAGCTTGAAATCAAACTCTCGATATTGTACCACTAATGTTGGTTGTTCTTGTTTGGTCTTTGTGATGATTACTGAAAGATGATACAAAACATCGCTATGATAATGAATCATCATATGATCAAAAGAAGTGATTTGTGCATATGTTTGATTTAATTGGAAAACCATAATTGTCATCATTGTAGTGAATAAAAACACAAAAGGTATCTTATGTTCATCCCCTGGCAGTGAAACATAAAACTTCACATTCCCATCAATTCCCTCGCCTATAATACTATTGAAGTTTTGGTAGAAATCCTCCTCGTCTAATCCTATGAATCCAACATTTCGCAACCTGTTAATATAGAAATATCTTTCTAAAAAAGTAACTGCAGTGGCATACGGTGGTAAGATTTTTTCAATTTCGAACAAAAGTTCATGAGTAATTCCACAAATGTCCAATGCGTTCAATCCCAAACAAGCCGTTGTGATTCTTCCCTTAATTTCATTCAGTTTCGGATAAGGTAGAGGAGCATTAAGAGTACCATTTTTCCTCTCATAATCGTATTTGGCATCCATCAGTATTTTATTGATCATTACCATAAATTGTACACCTGGTGGATTTGTCCCCACCATGGCAAGCCAACTTGTAGGACCAAAATGTGCAGATTCTGTCTTTTGAGTTAAAAACAAATTCCGTTCATGTTTCTTTAGTTTTTCCTGTTCATTGTTCAGGATCAAACTCAGCTTCATTCGTACATCTGGACTCACAGGATCACCATTGATTAAAGATTTCAAAGTTTCCTGTTCTTCAAGTAATCTTTTATTCTCGTTCTTTACTGTTTCTAATGTAACTTTAGAATTCTTTGACTTCAAACCAAGCTTCCCCCGTGGGCACACACATAGATCTATGGGAATGTTGAGCTCTTCACAGCTGGTGCATATTGGTATCTTCCTATCGCATCTTTTTCTTCTCATCCGACACGCAATACATGTTTCTGGCTTCAGTTGTTGGCTGATATTGGGCTGATCGTTGGACATATCCGCCCGCTGTCGTGTATGTAAACCAACTTAATGCACAAAGACAATAGCGATTCTCGAGACGTTGTCGAATAAGCCTTGATGTTGACTCAGATCTGTCACTTTTGTGCCACAAAAACCTCTTGAAACGAATAGACCAACTGCTGCTGATACCTCTTGGACCTCGGAGCAATTGGATAGTTTTGCCATTGGCGCTAAAGAGCTCCAAACACCAGCGATAAATTTGAGCTTCTCACAACTGTCGGTAGGGCCACTATACGCTCAACGATAACGAACGATTCTCGGTTTCTAAGGTCTTAGTACTAGGTAAATAAGCAGTGTGAAGGATGGTATATATAGGTGACGGTTTGAGGATGGTGTATATGTACTTTGTATTCTTACTGAAGCACCTATAGTAGCTTTAACCAGGTTTAACCGATGAATTTGCTCTTATTATACCCCAGGCAAAGAAGAGGACCTCATTTCGTCTAAGTTTGATCTACACTAATTACCAAGATATCTATATATGAAATCTCATTAACGTATGGTCCGGTTATATATCACAATATTCTATATATATGTATAAAAAATCTAGTAAAACTGAGTTGTTCCGTTGAAAAAAGCGTCAAAATCAGCACCATGTCTTGAGGCATTAATGGCATCATCATAAAGTTTTTGTAAATTGATGACTGGAGGTTTTGAAGGTCTTACCGGATCGTATTGTTTGGATTCTGGGAATTGGTCATTAGCAGTGATTTCATGAGTTATATGGATTTTGTAGTGTAATCTGATGAAAAAAGATGTTAATTTCAATGCGAAAAAAAATGCACGATTTAGACGAACAAAACTTAGGTTATATCTTGAATTTTTCAAATAATCAACCAATTTATGCATTGATGCACCACATGTCAACAATGCAAATTTTGAGTCTAACAAGATTGAGAATTTTTTGAATAACAAGTCATTATTTCCGTCAATTTCTAAATCTTCTAAATCTTTTATTTGGAAAAATTTCGGTTGTTCTTTATCAATCAAATTATTTAATATCTCCTCGTCACTTTCACTACCCATTTGAAACAGCTCCAAAATTGCAGTGGATTTTCTTATTGGTAAATCTTCAAAAACCCTTGAACCAACAAATATCGTGATTCTTCTAAAAGATAATTTCATCGTGGGGAAAATTGATAATATAGTACCCAAACTTCCAAATGTAGAACTATGTGCATGACCCCAAAGTCTTCTATATGCCAAGAAAATTGCTGGGATCAATTCAAAAATCAACAATCCATACTTCATCGAGAGGATATAATATCGTTGTTTTAGTTCACCACCAATCCCCGCGATTTCTAATCTTTTAAAACATTGATGATAGAAATTTTGCATCAATGCGAATTGTGTTAGTCTAATGGAAAAAGTTTGCACAGTAGCCATAAACTTATGAACTAATGTTAAATCATCAAAATCCATCTCATGTAAAAATTTCAAATCTTCATGAACAGAATTTTGAAATAAATTTAGAGTTTTTTTAGCTTTTGGTATCAAAATGTTTTCCACATTTTCAATGAATATATAGGCATCTTCTTCATTTTCAAATTCATGGAAATCTGCAATTGATTCACTTAATAATATTATGGAACGGGAATAATCATTGGAATAACCAGGATAATCGTGTAATTCAACTTTGGTGATTTTGGTAGGGATACCAAATTCAATTGATTCAGAAAGGTCCAAGAATGCCAGCCAATACCAAATACTCTTCAAACTTCGTCTATATTGTTTACTTTTGTTCTTGTAAACTTGATCAATATCCTTGTGTAAATATAATGTTCTAGCATAAGTGATCATTTTCCTTACAACAATGGAATTTTCACCAGTTTTATCAGATTTTTCATGCTCACGACCATGTGGATTATATCTATCAAATCCAACGTAAAATATGAATCCTTGTAAAAATTGTATGGCGACTTCTGGTGTGACTAAATCTTGTGATGCCGGGGAAGTTCTTTTGTAAATACTAAACGAAATAAGAACTAGTTTAACACAATCCAAGATGAACAAGTGATTTGCCGATGTGATTGGATCTAACAATCGATTCACTTGGAAAAGCATTTGTGCAACCATCCCCAACATTAATGTGATCCCTGGGATCTTATCATATTCCTTGGGAAAATCAATTGTTAGCTTCACTTTCCCGTTTGCACCTTTAGTCATTATATTTGACAACATATCGTATAAAGAGTCCTCATTTAGTTCCAGCATCACATTTTGTTGAATTCTAGTCATTAGGAAAAAGCGATCAATTAAAGTCATCACCATATCATATGGTGGTAATTTATTCTCCACTTCACTTAAAAGCTCTGCCATAACACTGAAGATTGAATCCAATGGCATCGTACCGACTAATATCGCCAATAGATCTCGTTTAATTTTCAATAAATGAGAATCAGTATCAACTTCTTCGGCAAAATCTTCATTTTGTTGATCATGTCGCGATTTAATCATTGTAAGAATCTGATCAAATTGGAAACATAGATTCATAAGATCTTTTTCTGCATTCATTATTGAAGACCATGATAATGGACCACAATGTATTAGATGATCAGGCCCATTCTTAATCGTTGTGAGAATTGGGTTTGCAGACGATGCCGGGTATTTAGAGTCTGATAACCTTTTCGCCCTTGCCTTGTCTTTGGAATTAGGCACTGGTGTATCTTCATTGGAGTCCAGTAGATCTGGGTATTGTGATTGAACTTGTTGGTGGAGATGGGATTGATGATCATGATGGCTATGGTGATTATTGATTGTCAGTTGCTTGATTTGATTTGGTGAAAGGGATTGTAATAGTTCGTATTCTCTTTTGAGCTCTTTATTTTTCAAGCGTAACATATCCAAAGTGATTTTGGAATCTTTTGAGGCCAGTTGTAGTTTTGTTTTAGGATAGATACACAATTCATCAGTGATGTTTAGCTCCAAGCAACTCGTACATATGGGTCTTCGTCTGTCACATTTTTTCCTCCGTAGACGACAGCCGATACAGACTGCATTCATGGCAGAAGAACTGCTCATTGTGGGAATCTTTTTCTTGATAGAAAGGGGCAAGTAGGGCAAACACTATTCTCCTATTTCACTCCAAGTTGATAAAGTTGTCAAGATTGAAATTGAAATTTATTCAAATTCCAATGTTATGGTTTTTATGCTTTTTTTTAGCCATTCGCGAAACAGATATCCCAAAGGGCCACCAATATCCACCGATACTTAATATTAGAATGTGGTTGGAGGTGTTGGCTATTGTGTATGTGGCTAGTGTCTGGGATCTGTTTGGGATCGTACGAGGTGTGCTTGAAGTAATCTTGGACTCCGCTTGCTCACCTCTCGTTGCTCGAACGGCGTCCAGTCCGACCCTTACATCACCAACAATTACTACTAAAATCCATGGACCCACACGGAACATTTTAATCACTTCTCTCTCTGGTCTCCCACTGGTCTCTCCTTAGTCCAACTGCACCCAGCAGCACTTTGCGGAACACGCACGCACTCTCGTCTAAACTGCTCATGATCATACAATAACCACCATGGAATCAGCTTCTCAAACAGTAACAGCACTTCCGATCTCACGGTCGGTGTCTAAGACTACTCTCGCTCTTGGCACACAACTGAAATGACGATGTGTGACTTGTAGTGCTAAACACCTGATTATACATCAAGTGGGTACCAACAACTACAACTTCAAGAGACAGGTTAAACTCCAAAAGCTCCCCATATCGGGCCTACATCGAATAGAACTCTTGGCCAGGGGATCAGATAAACAGGGCCGTAAACCTTATAACCAGTTTAGGTATAGTCTAGTCCCAGATATGAATCTATTATAGTAACCAATTTATTAAGGTCTTTAATATTGCCCATTATGCATTGATTTACCTTCATTCATATCCGCATTAATTGTTCTCAATAAGAGCCAGATGATCACTAATTTGATTCATCTTGTTTAGTATGAAAAGACTCCATATATCAGATGCTCTTACAAGTCATCAAAAAGCTTAAAATTTACGTTTGGTGACCCCGTTTGTTGTTTGATTGAAAAATGTTTTTGATGTTTTTGGGCAATAGATGATTGCTCTGGTGAATTATGTGTCTGATATTGTTGTTCTTATTGTTGCTGTTGTTGTTGGTGGTGACGGTGGTGGTGAACTGTGCTGTGTGTAGCAACATTTACGCCTTCTGGGACTCTTCTACTATCAAGTATCATGGTAATCCTGTTAAAGGTGGTGCCATTTTGAAAGTGACTCCGAAATTAATGTCACTTTTACCAAAGCCATACTTGAGCCTTTGGTCACCTTTAGTAAGACACATTTTGCCCATCAGCTCAAATATGTACTTTTGTAATTTGTGGTTGAACATGCTGCTCTGAACGCATATTATTATGTTTTCAATAGTATTGACAAAATATGGCTCAGCTTGCTCCTCTTCAATGGAGTAATCTCAACAATGTGCTAACAACCTTGGTATTAGATCTAAATGTTGGTTTAGCCTCATTAAAGCTCCGGTCTGTAATTGAGAGTAATCGATTATTCGAGACAAAGCTTGAGTAGTTTGTCTGAGTGATACTAGTATATAGATTTCTCATCACTTTAAATTCAAGTTATTCACTCATTTTTTCATAATTGTCATCACTAATCTTATAGCACTCCTAGTTCTTTATACTAAAAGGGAATGAATATTAAGTTTGGCCTAAAATATCGAATCAACAATAGTTTCGGATTCTTCAGAATTCCAATTCAAATCTGATGGTTGTTCAAGTTATGAACATTTCAGCTTGATTGATCCTGAAAACACTTTAGATGCAACAGAAAAGACCAACTATTCTATAAGTTCTTCTCAGCTTGATATAAACTGATTTGATAAGTGAATGCAACTCAAAATAATCGAAATTCAACGAGGACTAATGATCCTGTGGGAACGAATAGCATTGTGGCTTTCATCAACAGAAACTTATACTTGGCATATAGTCTGCCGTTGCCCATATTCTTTGCTTTGAAAGAACGAAAGGAACAATTGGGCAAAAAGTATTGATGACAAAACTACTCACTGCAAATTCAACAGTGAGTGTTTTGAATCCAGTACATTCGGAAGTTGAGTCCAAGTTATAACTCAAAGCACCCAATAAATCTTTTGATTTCCAAATGGCATTGTTCACGATGAGTTCAAGTGAAATTTTTGTTTCGATCAGGTTGGACAGAACTTTAACGATATGTCAATTCAATCATTACACTCAATTCACGTAAAAGATTGTTGTTCAATGGAGGATAAGAAAACACTTCTTGGGGTCTGATTTTTTTCATCCATACCAAGTTTCAAGGAAAAGCAAGTAAGAACACCATGTTATACCAAGCGTATTCCAGATCCTTGTATATAATCAAACGATTCAGCTCGATAAACAATATCAATATCCTCTTTCAAATTCGTCAATTTTGCTAAATTTATAACTTGCCACAAACTCAATAATCCCACTACTTGCCTCTATGATTCCACAGATCTTATCGACTTCAAACATATCATAGACGCTGAAAATGATCTCTGCTCAGTCTTTGTCCTACTCCAAAATTGTGGCTATCTGGCAAAGACCCAGCACTAGCATACATCAATATTGTTGTCAATAATTTGAAATATTCAACAATAATTGCCCAGAGTGTGGGATCTTGACACGATGCATACTTTCAAACATTATAAGGACCAGAAAAGGCAAGACATTTAGAAGCAGTTGGTATTATTTCTTCGGGAAACCTTGCGTTGATCGTGATGAATCTTCATCATTTTCCCCATACGGTGGATCGAATATCGACTCGAGCAAATGGGCATCAACATTGAAAAGTAACCCGTAATGGGTACCAAACCTAAAAGAAAAGGTATAAATGCTTCAATGATATATTGGTGTTATAATAATGAAGCCTCAATTTCTGCATACAAAACAAAGTAAAGAGTCATAGTGTCCCATTTTTCCCAACTCAATTTAGATCTTATTCACACGCGATACTTGATTCAACTTATGAGTGAATCTTTATCCCACAACGATTCCATTCTTTCTTGTCGCAAATTCTCCTTTCGAGTGTCATATTTAAGTTTGAGCTTGAGCCTTACATTGCCCATGATGTTTTGAAACAGAAGTTAAGAAAAGAGAGTATGATATTCTTATGCTTCATACTGTATCAAGTTGACTCTTTGTCGGCTCATATTGACTGAATTTGACAACGTCAAAGATCTGTTGCTTGATGGTACATTTGACACGATTTTTTGACCTGCACCCTGTCCCTGCTCTTGAACTATGACCTTCACATGAAGTTAGCGCCGGTGATGATGGAAATGACAATTTGACACTCTGTGGCGCTTGTTGGAGTTCATCATTACGATTCTCATAAAAAGCCGATATCGCTCTAGAGTTTCTGCATTTGAATGCTACTCACATTGTTCTGCAGAGGCACAGTTGTGAAAGGATGTTGATGTTTAACCGCTGGTGCAAATGAGTTGGCTTCTATCGCATTGAATTCTTCGTAGGTTGCATCCAGTACAATGGTCTTTGTGGTCACTGTGCGTTATGAGCTTGGAAGTGGGGCACAAGCATTAGCGCCCTTGAGCACTTAACTTGTTATCGCTGGTGATGCTTTGGTATCTGTTGTTCAACATGTTGTGGATTATGAATTTTTTCAAATTTTGTTTTCCATCGTGAAGTTCAATCAAGATCCCAAATCTCAAAAATCCCAAATTCCCAATGTCAATATCCACACTACTAGCATCACCAGAACATGACTTTTAGAGCGCTTTAGCTATATTGACTCTGGCGGCAAGTAGCCCTAGTGCTCATAATGGCTTAAGCACACCGATCTGTTCAAAAAATCGGACACTTCGGACCAAGAAGGCCATCAGATGCAACAAAAGCGGACTCAGTGAACAAACTTTAAAGCTACAGATCTGTGGCTTAATTGGCTGATTTGTATTTGGGTCTACATCAAACAATATTTGTGGACGGTCGAGGGAATTGAGATTTGAGGCCTGGGGTGTACGCCGCATATACCATTCTGGTTAACAAAAAGTATATACAAATTGGTTTTGTCTTAGTCAGTCTAGCGCATAGACATTATCTTCCATTCATGTACATTACTTTATACAATCAACCCCCTGAATAACCATGTACATGGTCATGTTGTGTGGGGTCAGCCAAATGGTCCTCAGGAACAGGATATCTTGGAGGTTCAGCACCCCAAAACAAATCGTTATAACTGATTTTTTCAATTTCTGTATCCCACAAGTTTCTAAACATAGATTCATCAATAAAATAACCAGTATTATTATCTTGACTTTCCCTATTTGATTCAGATGTATTTTTCGAGAACGATCTCCTCTTTTTAGATTTAGCCTTTTCTGATTCGTATTTGCCCGTTTGATTCCAATTGCTATGATCATCATCATTTGTCACATCATTAAGTATGTTCCTGTAACCCCGTTCACTACTGACATAATTTGGATTTGAGCCCTGTGCATCTGGGATTTTTAATGTTTCTTGAGCATTGTATGTAGAGCCAGATTCTTCCGCCTCGTGCATCATATTAAGCATGAAAGTGGTTATTTTCATGTTTTTAGCATATAAATAGTTGTTTCTGATAAAACTAGTGTTATAACGCTCATTGACAACACCAGCCTCCATTTTTTTCAAAAGCTTGTACATCATTATCACAAGCGATTTGGGATCTAGAAAATCTTGAAATTTTGTAAATAACTCATCTTCATTTCGATCAATTCGATAATCTTCTAAAATCTCTAGATTTAGTTGAGAATCGATATCATCTTCCTCAAGATCTGATACTAATGACTCTTCGAGTTGCACTTTGTTAAACCATTCGGGATGCTCATCCAATTTTTCTGAGATTGTAGCATCGCTGAAGGAGGCCAATTCACAAATCCTAGCAATGATCAAAGTACCACTCCTTCTCATTGATAATCTAACATAAACCAAAACTGAGAAAAAAATATCAATTGGTTTCAATCTTTCATTTTGATCAGAAAAAAACATTCTTTTGAAACCTTCAAAAATTTCCGAAATTGAATTCATAACTAAAAAGGCGTATTTCAATGCAAGAACCTTGTACCTTTTCAGCTTCTTATGGTCTCTAGGTTCATATTGTCTTGTCTTTCGAATACAAATGGAATAGAATGTCACGATCGAGTTATATAGCCATATTGTCATCTCAAGTCTATAAATTCGACCAATCAATTCATGAGGGTTCAAATTAGGAAGATCTAGCTCTTTAAATTCCTTAATCATCACACTCATCGGTGGAATATCAGTGAGTAACATGGCTTGGACCTCGTATAAGAAGTCCATTTCAATAGCATCGCATGGGTTTTGCAAGGTGAATAAAGTTTCCAGTTCATGAAATCTACCAACAATACGACAAATCTTACCAATGGAGGCAGCTAGCGCCTCCAGGGCGAAACCTTTATAATGTACCAATTCATTATACTTGAACCTCGTCGGTATCCCCAAATCAAAACAATATTGAACATCGGCAATCATGAGATGGAAATATAAAGTCTTCATTGTATCTCTTGCAGATGTAGATAAATGAGAGAATACTTGATCAATATTTTGATCCAACCCTAATGACTTGGCAAATGAACACTGTGATCTGGTTAACAGGGCTATATCATACAGGCTCGCATCATCGTCGGACAACCCACATGGGAAATTGAACTCGGCATGCCTTATCTGCTTGATCACTTGTAATAACTGAATTCTGCTTTGTACTTTCTCCTCATGATTACATTGAATACTTACAGCACTGAAAATCATAATTTTGGCAAGGACAAACAAAGAGGCATAATTCCTTGGGGCAGTGGATTGGGCAGTGGATGAAGAAGAACCTTCATATTTAGGAGGTGCTGTGTAATGCTGATGAATGATTGGATAGGTGATGATGATCAATATCAAAGCCATCTTGTGGAAATATTCTCGTATGAACTCCCCGGGTATTGATTTCAATACAATTTCACCACTGGGACCCACGCTAAACAATAAATGGAAATCCTTAATGGCTTTTTCCTCGTCAACAGCCAATATTCTCACTCTATTGTATGTAGAGAATTTGCTGAATAATAGTCGAACAATGTTATAATCTGGTAAGAATTCGAGAACAACGTGAAGAAACTCATAAAGAACAGAGTCTTTGACAGGTTCAATACCAAGGCACATCTCCACAACTTGTTTCCTGACTCTATTCAGCCTTGAATCTTTGAGCGTTTCATTGACTAATGTTGTGTTTGTTTTGGAGTAACGTTTTCTTTCATTATTGAGCACTTCGTTGAGTCTGGAGTTTACCAAGGCTATTGAAGGTTCGCTATCGAGCAATGCATGGAAGCTCAACATCCCTGGATGAACCCATTTATATGCCTCTTTATCTGTTCCACCCATTCCACATGCAATAGTTTCATTGTTGAAATCTTTCCTTATGAAATCGAGCTCGTTTTTATGATATACCGGTACGTTCACCAGCGATTTCAGTTGTCGAATGCTTTCATCATGAGTTTTGTCCTCATACAAATGCTTGTAACGTAGCTGCTCCCTGTATAGTTCCCTGTTCGCTTCTTGCAGATGTTGGAGATGACTTTTTGGATGCTTGCCTCTATATGAGCCTTTCTCCGATGGATAGGCACATAATGACTGAGGTATACCAAGAGATAAGCAACCTGAACAGATCGGCTTGAGTTTGTCACACTTCTTTCTCCTTATTCGGCAGCCTGTGCATGGTATACTTTTGTTATTGGGCATGGTTTGGTGAAAAAAAAAGTAGTATACCAAACGTTGATGGGGCTGAAATCTGTTCTATATCATTGAACTTTTGTCTATTGGGATTTGTTGATGGTTATTACGGTATTTTACCCACTGTGCGTCGGAAGTACAAGCGCTGCCACTAGTACAGATTCTGAGGACGTACAGATTTAGTGTCTCACCAGTAGAGTCGTGCTCGACCTCAGGATGTGCCGATTGGCCTATCAACAAGCGCTTTCATGAACCTGATAGTTCCAAATGTCAGATGCACCTCTTTGGTTTGAAAGCGCAGTGAAGTTGTCTGGCCTGATTAGGTAATGCGAATAACACATTTTGCGAAAAGTTATTGAATTAGGTAAACCCTTGAAAAGAACACTTTACCTTGAAGCAAGTACAGAATGTATAATCAAGATACACTCTACATCAGCATCAAATTTTACCAGTTTATAATGCTCTTTCATATATTAATTTGTACATAAAAATCAGCTCGATATAGCTGGACATGGATTTGTTTCTACCTGCTAAACTCTATTCATCTTGATAAGAAAGATGGGGTCAATCTTCCAAAAATGTTTCCAGAAACACGACCAAAGACATCTGTAGCAATACTATTAGCCTTGCCGAATTTATCACATTTAGTGAAGGCAAGAGAATTTGTTAAAGTCAAAGCAATAGCGATGATAACCAGTATTAATGATAAAAACTCGAACTTAAGCACAGCTAGCACGGCAAGACCGATCCATGAAGCTGGCGCAGCATATAAAAGGATCCAGAACACTTTTGAATCGATTGGGTTTATATACCTTTCTGGATCTGATGTTTCGAAAACCCATATACTGGCTCCATTATCATCTGTTTCATTCCACCAACGTAAGCCCACTAATAATCTACCACTGATGTTTTTGACGTTCCAGAAATCAGCAGCTAGTAGCAATATCACGGTGATGAACATGAAAACGCTAGATGATTGTTGTTAGTTGATCCTATAATTCTGATCAAATTTACTTTTCTTTGATACATACAAGCTTTTTGTGAAGAAAAGACCGAAAAGGTACACCAGAAGCGCACCTATATAATTTCAATGTTAGCAATTCCAGTAAAGTGACACTAATTCTAATTCGATATTTTACCCACCTGTTCTAAACCCCAAAAAGAATACAAGTGCAATGGGGTGTGATGATTCTGATAGTCTTTGAAATAGCGTACGACTTTCGGGTGGGGGTCCGGCGATTCCTGTAGGTTCAGACTGAGACATGTTAGCAATGGGGTGTGTAGTTGGCATCATTCAGTGCTCATACTCACCATTGTGCACGACTTCTATCTGCTTGATCCTAGTTCAGTGTTAATGATACTAATGAACCCATACATTATAGCTTAATTATTAGGTGGCCCATTTGGTTTTCAGATCGAGATCCGAGGCAGTTTTTCTGGTCGGATATATCTTATGGGTTACGAGCGCTGACGCTTGGTAATGGCCACACTTCCTGCTCTTTTTTCGCGAATTTCTGTCAATGTCATCAGATTCGAAGCTCTGGAGCAGAATATTCGTATAAGCAGAAGAGTGAAAATTAGCTGGAAATCGACGCTGGACATTGTGTCTGATCGAATTCGTGCCTGTTGAGGAAACTGTTTGATTTTTTCTTTTCCGTTGGTATACACTGATCGTTTATACATTGTTAACTCCCCCAAGAAGTGTCAAAGAGTAAATCAAACTGCTCGAGTTTCAGATCGTTGGGTTCAAGGTACAAGAGTCAGATTACAATAGAAAAATATACACCTAATTGACCGGCACTAAATCTGCAGCCATAAATATTCTTCCAAGAGCCTTAGTTACACAAAAAGTTTTGAAACTCATCTCAAAAACTACAGACCTTTCACAAATCACATTCAAGTCATCAACAATACAATACAACATAAAAATATATACTTTTCATGCTTTTTGAATCTGTCATAGACATACGTCACATTACCCATCACACCAATAACAGCAAAAAATCGTTATAATGGGGTATTCAATTAAGCAAAAAATAGATATATGCCTAATGGCAGAATCAAACCCAGAGATGACTCAAGCTGATCTAGCCTTATGGGCCAAAAAGCTCTATGGAAGCACAAGACCTCCATCTCAGACGACAATATCAAGAATACTGGCAAAGAAGGATGAATTGATCGCTTTGAAAGAACACGAATTTAAATTGATTAGAAGAAGAAGATTATCAAATCCTTTGCTACGAAAAGTTTTATTAGAATGGATATCACAATGTGTTTGGAGTAATATACCAATCACTGCGCCAATCATAATGAGCTCTGCTTCGAATTTTTGGAATTTACTGCCTGAGACATTGAGAGAAGGTAGTGGTGAATTTTCATACAAATGGTGCTCGCAGTTCTTGTCAAAAGTCAACATCAACCTAAACAATATCGAGCAAGAATTGTACAAGAGATTGAAAATATGGACGTTTGAAGAAAGATCTGTTTTGAGGAACTATATGGCTGGTATAGATCCTAAAAAGATTTTCACGTTGGATGAAATATTTCTCAGTCATGATTTACCACTAGACAAGTCATACTATGATGACACTTCGGACTTTCTAACCTGTATGCTTTGTGTCAATGCCGATGGATCTGAAAAATTAAGTCCATTGATCATTGGTCGTTATGAAGACTATCCATCTTTTGAAAACAAATCATCCATCAAAGCTGCCACTAAGCATGGTGTAAGCTATCACAGTAATAGACAAAAATGGTTGACCTCTACGGTTTTCTACGATTGGTTAGCAATGTTGGATAAAAGATTGGCATTACAGGGAAAGGATATCATCATCATCTTGGATGATTCTGCATCACATCGTGTCATCAATATCAAACTTCAAAGAATCAGGTTATTGTTCACGTCATCTTCATGCTCAAGCTTCTTACCAATGCATTGGGGCGTTGCTAATGATTTCAGACTTACTTTCAGAGTTCAGCAGTATAAAAAACTAGCAGAAAGACAAAAGGAGAAAGATGGACAACTTTTAAGTAGAAGGGATATGAGATTCTCCATGGTGGAGGTCTTCGATTTGATAAAGAGTTCATGGGATGAGATTCCTGAATCGAGAATAAAATCGGCCTGGAAACAAAGTGGTATTTTACCAAGAACTACAACAGATGCCTTCCAAAGGAATGGGATGTTTGATGATAGTCTAGAGATCAAATTGTTTCATCTTATTAACGAATTGAAAGTCAACGAACAATGGGATGTTCTTTCCCTACTTGATTTATCAGTTGAGCAAAAAATCAACAAATCATTTTTGTCAAATGAAGAATTCATTCAGAGTTGTATCGTGGATAACTATAATGATTTTGACCATACAGACGGGGAACCAAAGAAAAAACCATTCTCGCGCATTTTGGGCCAGGGTCTACAAAGATTACAAAGACTTGGTGAGATGCATTTAGCTGCTAGTCAATTAACATTCGATCCTGATTTCAATATGGACTTGGATCCTAATGATTTTGATATTGACGGATTGCAGTTTGATGATCCTCTATCGGATTATGATATTGGTTATAACGATCAAACGAACCAAAATATAATTGAAAACCAAATGTTTCAACAAAATGTATCAACAACTATGAACAATGTTAGACAATTATCAATGGACTCAACAGGATCTAGCACACATCAGCCTTTCACCAATGTTGATGATTTGAGGGATTTATCAAATAACATAAGCCCTGTGGATTCTCAATTAGGTCCTTCTCCAGGCATGCCAGCTGTTCCAGGTCTACTTCCACAACAACAACCGTATAGTCAACCGCAAACTTCAAATGAAACAGAGACTGGAATCACTCCAGCGCAGAAATTGTTAATCATTGTGAATTTTCTAAAACTTTTGGAAGTTGACAGTGAGATAAATTTAACAAGTGAAACAATTGGTGAAGTTAAAGTTCTTTATTATCAATACTTGAACAAAGTTAGAGAACAACAACAAAAAAATGAATCAAAATACTAATTGATAATGATGTTGACGATATTTTAATATATTTATTAAACTATTTTTTTCAGTCAAGGAGCTTTCAACTTGAATGTAGTGTTGTACGCTCAGCGAGATCACACCGTGAATAGTTTTTGAAACTCTTGTGTGTTGTAACGACAGTTTTCTATGTAAAGTGTCTACCTGAACTCAAATTAATTCATAAAATGTAACTGTTTATCATTCCATACGATACACAATATTTATTATTCCCAAATTGCGGCCCACTCGCCTTTATATACATATTTACAGAGGATCCTACTTGACCCTTATTTTTCAGCACTAACCAATTTTGCCTTTTCCTCATCAAGATCAATACCATATTCCTTCGTCAACTTTTCTTCTAGTCTTTTTCTCTTCTCTAATCTTTCTTTCTTCATTCTTGCCAATTCTGCTTGGATTTCATGTCTTTCTTTTGGAATCTTATTGGTAGTCTCTGGATCTGGCCAAAAACCTGGAACATTGAATTTTTTATCTGAGTCAATACCAACATAGTACATAACTGCTATTGGAGTCATCAAATAGAATGAGAACTGCAAATTAGAAGATATTGTTAATACTTGATGCTTATTGGTCAGAAAAAGTAATTGAAAGAAACACTTACTCTGAAAACCTCTAGTTGAGATCTATTTATCTTGAATTTTGGAAGGGCTTTGAAAAAGCTGGACATATTTTGCTATTACTATACCTTGAACAAACTTGAACAGATCATTCGTTTTGAAGATATGGTGATGATGAAAGTCTTAAGATCGTATAAAGCTAATTTTCCGCAAAATTTACAAAATCGCTACACGGATTACGTAACACATATAAGCAGATCCCGACGGTCTCTAACTGGTTCTACTAATACCTTGAGCGAGGGCTACTATTGACTTTAACCTATAGTCACCATGGTAATATTTGCAATCCATTCATCTATCTTCTTTTATAAATACATGGCTTCAATAACCATTTCCCCTCTGGAACTTTTTCTCTTTTGCTTTCTAGTTGTTCCTTCTCATCTTCATGTTCAATAAATCTTTGCTTTCTTTCCAATTTAGCCTTTCTTTCAGCAATGATATCAGCAGGAGCTTTGAAAAACTCGAATCTTGTAAACATTTTATTATCATTATCAGTTTTCTTATGGAAAAATCCGCTTAATTTTAAAGCTTGAGTAAATTCTTCACCTTCTTTATCTGAAAATCTTGATTTGATCTCTGCGATCCATAATTCACCTCTTGGTGCCAGGATTCTATAAGCTTCCTTGATGAAATCCAAAAAGTTGGTACCCATCAACGCTAAACAAAATATCACAATTGTACATGAGTTGTCTTCTACTGGGACGTTTCTAATATCTGCAACTGTGATTCTTTCATTAGCTTTTTTCAAATCAAAACTTTTGACTTCAATATCCAATGGTGGGTTTCTTTTACCCTTCTTTTTACCATTTCTTTGAGTCAAAAATTTAGAAACATCAAGAGCAAATTGTGCTTCACCACAACCCATATCAGCAATAACAATCTTTTTATTTTTTTGTAAACCTGGTAAACCACCTGGTGCGTTAACTGGTCTTTGTGATCTTTCTTTGATTTGGTTAACAAAAACATCCACTGGATTTTCAGGCCACGATTGAACTTGTGATCTAAACCCATCGTGATACTCATCAAATAATGATGGTTGATCTTTGATAAGTTTTAAAGCATCTGCCGAAGTGATTGTATAAAGTTGTTCATTGATCCATCTGAATCTTGAGCCAGTCAGTTTAGCCATCATTTTTTGTTGTAACGGTGTTAATTTACGTGTTACTGGTAAGTCTAATGCTGGTGCACTTGATTGAGCTTCCTGTTCTGGTTCTATTATTTGTTTGGATGATTTATCTTTGGAGTTCTTGTCTTGTTGTTCATCTTCCTCATTTGTCTTCTGCTTCTTTTTGGATGCATCACTTCTTTCATACCCATATGTTGTAGGCCTTATTGGAGCTTCTGATGATTCATGCTCATTAGTTCCATTGGCACCTTCTAAATTAGCCTCATCTTGTCTTCTCTTTCTATTCTTATTCTTGTTTGATTTTTTGTTGTTTTGAACACTCTTGGCAACTTTGCCATTCAAGTTCCAGCCATCAACTTGGAACAAAGCCATATTGATATATGTGATGGTATTTCAATGGTTTGAAATGGAAAATAAATATCTTTCTGTTATCCTTCATACATAGTAACAATGTGTATAAGCCTAAGAAAAAAAAATTTTACGTCAAAAAAGTCGTGTCCGGACTAAACGTATATTCTCCGGTGTTTCATTTGGGCAAATACCTCCAAGTTTTACAATGCTTATTGAACTCCCAATTTCCCTTTCTATACCTTAGTAAAATCCATTGTATCAAAACGTTAAGTAATTCAATCTCCACGGATATTTTCAGATCAGTCTCAGCGTTAAACATCTCTATATATTTCTCGGCAATCAAACAGTCATCAGGTTTCGAGGTATTGATGAACTTCATAGTGTCCATAGTCTTTAAAAGATGGTTGAATAACTTGAGCACTGGTGCACAGAAACATTCTTTACTCTTGGTGCATTTAATGAGATTGGCAACTTGTAGTTCATGCCGTATATCATGAAATATTTCACCTTTGATTTCGTTTAATGTTTTGATTTGTGGGTTTGTATTCGTGAGATCAATTGTTTGTAAGGGGAATTTTCGATTTGCACTTTTATTCAACATATCAGATATTCTTTTCTCCTTATAAGGCTTGTTCAGATTGAATTGGCCCTGCTTGTTTTTTATCATCCATTTAATAAGCTCGAATTTCATATTGACATTCACGGTCATTTTCTTGATTGGTATTAATGCAACTTTCGTCCATGAATTGGTTCCATTTTGTGACATGTGCTGTATATGTTTAAGCGGCCTCAACTTTGCTCTGAGAAATACTCGTTGTGTGATTTCTTGAATGTCATCATTCTCATCGTCTTCTTTGTGCTGATCATCTGACACGATTTCTCTTCCTTTAACATCAGAATAATCATCATTTCCCTTATTATTCTTGACATATATATGCGAGTCCATTACTAAAGCCTGTGAAAAGATTGACCCGCTTCCAAGATTTAGCCTCTGTCGTATCAATTTTTCCTTGTTGATTTTGGGGTCCATCCTTATACGGCAATCTGCATCATCGGACAATTGTGGTGTTTGATACCAAGGTACTTTCAAGAGCTCTCTCACTTGTATAGCTTCTTTCCAGAAGAGAACCTCGTGATTGATGTATTCCTCTGTGTGCTCCAAATGCCTAAATAATTCTGCATGAAGTTCTTTCTTACCATTGTACGTTTGACAATATCCTGAGACTTCAACAAGTTTGAACAGGCAACGATTCAACTTCAAGCGCGATTCCCTCAGAAGTTCACAAGAGACTTTGATTATCAGCTCACCGCCCGACGAATCACCTAATGTAATGAAATAAACTTCTTTTTGCCTTATATCTTTGACATAATACTCAATTATCCTTCCCACGATTCTCACTTTTCTAATCGGATGATTCTTCATCAACAGGACACTATCTTTCAAAGCTTTTGTACCCCTATAGCCATATATCTGTAGTATGTCATTACTATTGATGATATCAGTGATCAATAAGGAAGTGGTTTGCTCATAAAATGGAGATGAATGGAATGTTTCAGGTGCATAAAAATCTACACCATCTCGCTTCAACACTATATTGTTGACCCCTGGAGCGAAATCAATAGGCTTCTGCAGTGCATAAAGTATATTTGCTCTCTTGGCCATCGATATCAGGTACCTGTCTCACAGCATAAGCAGCAAGGTCAATGCAATCGCTTCTCCAACTTTAAGCTCATCGCTATTGTTATGCTATAAGAAACGTATATGGAAATTGTACAACGCGCGAATTGGTTTTGCGGGTTTGAGCCTGCATCGCGGTCAAATACGAAGATTTGGCTCTTGATAAGATCAAATTTTGGACAGGTCTCAGGTACAAAATGGAGTCTTCAGCTTCTTCTTCTTTCCTTCCTCTATAGACTCTTTTAGGTGTCAGAAGAACCCATCAGTAATGCCACCAATCACCTGTCACGTGCTGGATACCACCAGGGGTAAACCTGGATCGAATGTCGTTGTTGCCATTTACAGGATTGCAGATATTCCAAAAGATGATGAAGAAATCACCATTATCGAAAACCAACCATTTGGTTTAACAAAGACTAATACCGATGGTAGAATTGAAAAATGGGTGTTCCACCCTTCTCAAGATTTAAGCAAGCTTGGTATAAATGGCCAAGATTGGGAAGAGTTGAAGCCAGGTATCTACAAGATTCGTTTTCAAACTACAAAGTATTTCAAAGCACTAGAAAAAGAGGATAAGGCAAAGGGAATTGTCAGTGATTCCCGAACATTCTTCCCTTTTGTCGACATAGTATTCACGGTCAGTGACCCGCCAGATGACCACTACCATATTCCGCTACTTTTGGCAAATCACAGTTACACCACATATAGAGGAAGTTGAAAGTAGAAAGTGACAAATATGAAGATATCGACGTTAACAATGTTGCTGTTGTATATCAACGACATGAGCTAATGGATTTTAACACATTATTATAAGATATCTGTAGGTCCTCGCAGCCCGAAGTAGATCTGGCCTCTCTTTCGAATCGACTGGAGCCATACTGGTCTCTGATGGCTAGAAGCCTAGAACACTATTAACAGCCTCGATATAAATATTTGTTCAAAGTTGTTCAACTCTCTTCAAATTTGACAAGTGGAAAACTGGAAAGCAAATTCTGGAACAATTGAGCCTAATGGAAAGAAATGTTGCTTAAGGCTCAGTCTTCGAATAGGCATACCACATAGCCAAACGTTGAGAAGCTGTAAGTAAGACCTCTTGTGGATCTTATCGGAGCTCCTTTAAGACTCTGTCTGGGAACCCTTCTGAGAGGCCTGCCTAGATTGCGGAATGTGTATATGTCCAAGGAGAAAGGCTGCCCAGAGCGCCTGGGAAGCCGGACTCTAGGCAGACTCTTGGCAGAGGGGCCCTCAATAACACCTGCGCGTGGCCGCAACACAATAGTTCTGTTTTGTGATTTCGAAAAAATTCTATTATTTCCAGAAGGTAAACAGTTTTCCCTTAAGCATCAAATCACAACCCTGTAATATATCAGAGTCTGCATTTATATCAGTATCCCTCTGACTGAGCATTCACACACCATATTTGCATTTACGTCGTGGACTGGAGCGTGAGGGAGAGCTGTTGATTCATAAAAAGAAGGCTGAGAGAAGTCCATTTTCTTGCTACGCATTCGTTTTCTAATCGAAATCATCAATTCATTGCTTTGGAGAAGCTCCAGTTGTGTTCTTCATCAACAAATCAAGCTTTGAGTCTTTGCATCAACATTAGTATCACGGCTGGTTACTATAAGTGTGCTATTTAGACCGTTCTGTGCAAAGCGCGCTGCTCTTATCATTGTTGTTGTACTGTCATATAAATTATGGAAGCTCAAACAATAGAGCCTCAAGCTCAAGAGGAACTACTACTGAGGGAGAAAATGGTACAAGATGAAATAGCGCTGGATGTAAACCCAAATGGGCCCCTGGACCAGATATCCGGGAACAGGGCTTCATCTCCATCGACTCCTTTATCCAGAGTTGTTACCACTACTGATGACTCCATAATATTCACAAACCCAAGCTCTGGAGAAAGCGAAAACACAACAACTTCACAAAGCAACAATATACCTATCAATAACGAAGACCATACCAGTCACATGGTGCAAGGGGATGCTCTTCATGACGGCACAGAAACCTACTACCCAGCGTCAGATAATCTGACGGGGACTTCAAATATTAATGAAATGAACGATAATGAGCAAGATAATCAAGAAACTGCAGATGAGGCCACCAATCTACTGCCGCCGGATCATCAGGGCGCAAATGAACACAACTTCAGAGATCATTTGGACAATTACACATTTGGGAATAGAAAAAATTCATTTAATGATAATGGGTCCTACATACAAGATGATAACGATGAAACTGTCCTACTGAACACAAATGTCAGAAGAGATAGAATATCCAGAGCCACTGGTTTCGATTCTGTCGTTGATCCGGGATCTATTAGGAAAAGATACTCGAATGCAACCGCAACTTCCAACCCCAAAGATACTGATACCGCTACAAGAGAAATTGAAAAAATGAGGAATTCGATACTTTCCAAGAGAGAAAACAAAAGAAGACAAAGAACCTTACAAGATGATGATAGAGTCTTGGTTGGTAACAAAGTTAGCGAGGGTCATGTCAATTATGTCATTGCGTATAATATGTTGACAGGTATCCGTGTAGCAGTGTCAAGATGTTCCGGTATCATGAAACCATTAACTGATGACGATTTCAAAACTAACAAAAAATTGGTATTTGATGTATCGGGGAATGAGTTGACTCCCTCTTCAAAGTATGATTTCAAATTTAAAGATTATTGTCCCACTGTTTTCCGTGAATTGAGACAACTATTTGGATTGGATCCTGCAGATTACCTTGTCTCATTGACTTCAAAATATATTTTATCTGAACTAAACTCACCAGGGAAAAGTGGCTCCTTTTTTTATTTCTCAAGAGATTATCGTTTCATTATCAAAACCATTCACCCAAGTGAACATCGTCATTTAAGAAGAATGTTGAAAGATTATCACAGTCATATCAAAAACAATCCAAACACATTGGTGAGTCAATTTTATGGGCTGCATAGAGTTAAGATGCCTTTGTATTATGGAAATATGAAAAGAAGAAAGATTTATTTCATCGTCATGAACAACTTGTTCCCACCACACAGAGATATTCATAGAACATATGATTTGAAAGGATCGACCCTTGGAAGATTAACTGATACATCTCCATCGCATCGTGTTCTAAAAGATTTGAACTGGATTCAAAACAAAGAAGTCATACAATTTGGTCCTGTCAAAAAGCAGCAATTTTTGAAACAATTGAAAAAAGATGTCCAATTTTTGATTAAACTGAACACAATGGATTATTCATTTTTGATTGGATTCCATGATATGAAAAAGGGAAATGAAGAAGAGATTCTGGAGCAAAAAAAACTTTCAATTTTCTCACCTGCTTCTTCAAACATCGAAGATCTTAAAAAGACAAATCCAAAATTATTAAATAGATACAATGATTTACCACCCATCGATTTCAAGAATGGGAACATTTTTTATTCGAGTAACGGTGGTGTCTTAGGATCCACTGGAAACGATGAGGAAGGTGAATTTATTTATTACTTGGGTATCATTGACTGCTTAACCAACTATTCTATTCGTAAAAGACTAGAAACATTCTGGAGAACTTTGAATAATGATAGAAAGATAGTTAGTGCAGTCCCACCAAGAGAGTATGGTGAGAGATTCTTGAATTTCATCACACTTTCAATCAATGAAAACAAACTTCAAGGAAAATATTGAGGCTTGAAAAAAAAAAGAATCAAGAGAAGTTCTCACTTCACTTTTTTTATAGCATACAGACAATAGGCTTTTTTATACATAATATATTCACATATCAGCTCCACCTTCACGATCGTTCAATTTTGGTTTTCTGTTATTTGTGCTTTTAATTTTAGTGTGACACTTTACTACGTAATATGGTTGAGTCGTTAGGAGTTTTTTATACATTGTGTTTTTTACAATCTGGTTATTTGAGTCTGTATTATAGAATGGAATTTCGGAAGAGTTGACACTTGGTTCAAATGCATATCGAGATGATTGGTTTTTTAAACTGCTAGTCGATGTCACATGCTGATGTATAATGAAATAACACAAATTGAATGATGAGATATTGATATCATTGATCGCGTCGTATCAATATTTTCCCATAAATTCTTAAAGACTTCAGTCGGATCAATATATAAAGGTAGACTACTGCGTGGATCTTGTTATCCATATAATTGTCAGGCGAATTATTTGAAAGCTTCTGAATTAATTTTAAAATATACATAATATGTAATCGGCTCACAACAATATTGATCAAGAGTACCCGCTAAATCCTTAAATTGAACAAGTCGAATTGAAGAGAAAAGTTTAATAATAATATCTTTAAAGGTGTCATTCAAATATACATCATGTTTAGTGAGAGCAGTAAGCGCCTCTGCAGAGTCTAGGAACTCGGAATGGAATTAACGGGTGAGACGCATCTGACACTCGGACTAGATGTCCTGATTGATCGAAGGCCTATGGGGTTGGTTGAGAAGTTGTGGTTATACTCCTTTTATGATATCCCTTTACCGTTGTGTATATAAAGCAAACAATTACCTTTTAAAAATGAATGGCTAGGTTTAACTATTTACTCAATTGATTAGAGATTACCGTAAGGAGACAAGCTATACAATTGAAACAACTACAATGACAAAATATTTCGTTACAGGTGCTACAGGGTTTATTGGCTCGGTATTAGTTGATGACTTATTAGCTAATGGGTATAAAGTCCTTGGGCTAGCAAGATCAGATAAGTCTGCAGAAGCTTTGGCTCAAAAGGGTGCTGAAGTTCTAAGAGGTGATTTGGAAGACTTAGAATCAATCAAAAAAGGTGCTAGCGAAACAGATGGTACTGTTCATTTAGGGTTTATACATGATTTTTCAAATTTTGCTCATTCCCTTCAAGTTGATAGAAAAGTTACTAAAACCATCATCGATGCCTTGAAAGGTACTGATAAAATGTTCATTAATACAAATGGCTTAGGTGGTTTCAACGTTGAGCTGGGGTCCAAAATTGAAGAGAGTGCTAGAGTTGATTTAGATTCGGAGCCAGGTGTTGCAAAAGCTAGAGCAGAAACTGAACAGTTGACATTGGAGTCATCAAAAGAAGGGATCAGATCCATTGTGATTAGATTGCCACCTACTGTTCATGGTATTGGTGATCAAGGTTTTATTCCACAAATAATCAGAACAGCTGCAAAGTATCAAGAATCGTATTATATCAACGAGGGTAAAACTTTCTGGCCAGCTGTTCATAGAAAGGACGCGGCTCATCTATACAGACTTGCTTTAGAAAAAGGTAAGGCCGGTGAAGTTTATCATGCTATCCAAGAAGAAGGTATCCAAAGTAAAACAATTGCTGAAGTCATTGCTAATAAGCTAAACATCAAGACCGCATCCCTCCCATTTCCTGAGGTTGGTCCAAAGCTTGGTATTATTGGCTTCATCTTTGGCACTAATTCAGCTTCTTCATCGGAAAAGACTCAAAAAGAATTAGGCTGGACTCCAAAAGAGATTGGTCTTCTTGAAGATATTGAAAAGAACTACGAGCTTGCAGGGATCAAAGCTCTCAAATTTTGAGCTAAAACTTATTCGACTGTGATGGTCTTTTTCTTTATTTTCTTTAACAGTGTGTTATTTTGTGTCGACTCGAAAGACTTTTAGTGTAGTATAATGTACGCCTTCTTATTGCTCCTTTTATTGTAGTTTCTTGGCCTCGCTGCTCGGAGAACATAGAGCATAAGTTAAAAGTCCAATGTAAAAGCAATAGCTATTTTTGGCATTACTGACCTAGAATAGTCACATACCATATTAACTTTTGAATAATTTGTTCCAAGCATAACAGTTCTTAAGAATAGCTAGTAGCTATTAAAGCTGGATGCTCGTCTTTCTAGTTCGCGTAATTTTCGCGAATGTGATCTGTTGATATCGACAGAATTCGGGATCTGTCAATAAACTACAGAACAAATCACCAACTTCTCAGGCAGAAAAGAACTTAAAGAAAGTATCGAGTCTTGTGTTATTATTATACCCTAGTCATTGCTTTTAAGATGGAAGAGGAACTGCTCAGAGCTTATCAATTGAGCACTCTGGATCCTCAGTCCTGGGAAGAAGATACAAATGACGTGAACCATCCGAGCCAAATCATAAGCAAATCAGTAAGTGATGAGGAAAGTTATGCTGCCTTTTTGAATATAGTGAACCAAGATCCCGACTTACACGTTGTACAAGGGGCGGCTGATCCATTGGATCCACAGAAAAATATACAGGATGCGGTTCATGAGAAGAATCTTGGGCTCGATGAATTGTCCAAATTCTCCATCAACAGTAAACAATTCAATTCAAAGCTGTTCTTGAAATACATACATAACAACGATTCATTCAGTCAGCTCTCTGAGAGCTTGAACATACTTGAGGGTTCTATAGTGGAGAAAAACAAAGAGCTGAAAATTTTGGTAGAGAGAGAGTTTTTGAGATTTGTGAGATCTAAATCATCATTAGATGGTATTTTATCTCAATTCCAGAAAACTGGGTTCAACGATCAAGAAAATGGTTTGAAATCATTGAGGGGAAGCGTTAATGAAGCGAACAAAGAAGCCACTGTTTTGATAAAACCAATTCTTCAGAAAAAACAAAAAGAGATGAAGTTGAATCAAGCTCTTGAATTTGTGGAGAAGAAGAAATATTTCTTCAATTTACCCAATTCTGTGAAAAGATATGTCAATGAGAATAACTATGATAACTTGATTCATGACTATAAGAATGCGAAACAGCTTAAAGATGATACCGACAATAACAAGATCATCAATAGAATCTGGGAAGATGTTGATAATATCATTGATGTCTACAAGAAGAATGTTTGGAAAGCCCTTGCTAATGATGAGGATGACGATGATTTCTTGAAAAATATAAAGAAATTGATTGAACTAGATGTCATAGATAACCCGCTTTTAGAATGGATTGATCTGAAGCTGAATAAATTCAACTCTACATTCAATGAAACATTCAGCAAATATCATGAGAAAATCTTGAATACTCAGCTGAATATTTTCTCCACTATCGATCAATCTGATTTTTCAAACTTCAAAAGTGCTCTTTCGAGTGAAAGGCCTTTGATAGACTCGGCTATTATTATTGAAATGTGGTTGATGATTGTCAAGCTTATTGAACAAACGAAAGAAATCTCACTGAAATTTTCAAAATTTTGGAACCACGTTGAAGGATTTTTTAGTGGTGATTATCGAACAAAATTCAGCTCCAAATATATTGATCACAATCATCCATTTTTTAAATTTGAAAGATATGAAATCGAAGGTGTCAAAAAAAAAGGTGAAGGATTTATTGATATATTGGTTAATAGAATAATAAGATTTTTCAGCTCAAGCCAAGAATCGCTTAAAACTTTACATCATGCCAAAACAAGTGGAAGTGATGGTACACCTGATAATTTCGGATTTTTACCACCTCACACGAATAGTTTAAGTTCGCTGAAATATTTACCAGTGATTTATACTGCCACTTCTCAGATCTTGAATGGATTAGGACAGCTATCAATAACTGACAAGAGTATTGAATCATTGAGGGATACAGGTGTACTTGTTCTTGAAAGATTTGTTGGAGGTGTATGCGCAAGCTGGTTGAATGATTGTCGCTCTTTCCATATTTTGGAAGATTGGGAAGCTTTAGACTCTGGTGAAACTTTGACGCCAACTTTGGTATATGACTATGAGCTTTACATTGTCGAAGGGTTGAGAAAATTGTTGTTTACAAAACTTCCTGAAGCTCCAAATGTTCAAATAGTGAAATATCCTTCGAAAAGAATATTGACAGGTGTTCAAATCCAATTTTTACGTTCCTTTGATGTGTTGCTTGAAAGTATGATCAAGAAAATCATTGAAGAAAGTCAGGATAAGACCATACCAATAGAGTGGAAGAGTCATCATAAACTATTGACATTGTCAAACATCAAGACTCTTAAAACTGATACGATTCCAGCAATCCTTGAGAAATATGATGCTATTTTTGAAGTGAGTTTGCATACCCAAAACCTAGAAATCTACACAATCTTGGACAAAATGGAGAATACTATATTTGACTCATTCATCAATGAGCAAAGAAAAATGTTGTCAAATGTGTTGCTACAGGGTATATCGACGACTCAATGGACTTCGATATCTTCGCCACCAACAAAAGTCTCAAGTTATATTTATGAAAGTCTTCATCTGATAATCATTGTTTACACTAGTGTTTCCAGAGTATCCCAACAGATTGTGGATAAAGTGATACAAAATCTACTAGAATACACCTCTGTCAACTTACTTAAAGACTGGAGAGAAGTTGGCGATTTCTCGGCAGAAGCACTAAGACAAGTTGCATTAGATACTGAATTTTTCAGAAATCTGATTGGAAAATCAGGTACTGCAGAGACTGTTAACAACTTGAACTTGGTTTACAAAAACATTTTCGGTCCAAGAAATGATATCAAGGCCATTTCAAATAGTATAACACCGTTGTTGAAAGAATCTTTAGCAGGTTCCCAATTAGAATTTAGCATCTTCCACCAATAGTTGAACTCTACAATAAGACAGTGTTTTTCTTTCTGATTTTTTTGCCCTTAAAATGAGCAAACTAAACCCGTAGCAAATGCATTCTTCTAATATACAACTGTAACACTAAGCAACTCGTTTATCTTCTTCTTGGCCCACGTATTGGAGGTGGAGGCTTAACATGATTTGGATCAAACATTGGCGCATTTCTCAACATATCTGGAACCACAAAGAATCTGATGTTAGAGCCCCTTATGAATACATGGTCTAGATGTGTAACTTGTCCTTCTCTTGATGTGAGCGTTATGTCGTTAAGTTGAACATTCATATTATCCTCAGCTATATTTCAGTTTTAGTTAGTTCTCCATCACTTGTATCTTTTTCAAATAGACACTTACATTCAATCAATTTACCACGGTATGTCTCACCGGAGTTCAGCTCTAGCGAGACTACGTGTCCCTGTGCTTCGTTCAGTAGCTTCACCGGTATACCAGCAGACATTATCTCTTACTTGTTGTGTTATTTTGAGTGGAAAACCTGTTTCAATACTAAACAAATCTTGAAGCTCTGTATTCATTTTTCTAAAAAGTAGCCAATCCTAGACTTCCCGATGGGGAAACGTTAATGGTTTTGCCACTGTATAATTTTTTCTTGGAAATCTGTTGATTTTCCTAGCGATTTTTGTAAGGAGGATTAAGAACCTACTTGAAGATTTGTGACATATCGGAAGGCGACGATCAGAGCTACAGAGACTGGGATCCAATTGGTGATGAGTGACGACCAGAGTATAGAGCTGGACAGCTCCTCGATCTTCAGCGTGGCACCAGTGCAATTCCAAACTGAGATTAACAACATCGCTTCGCTTGACGTATCCAATGACATGTTAACAATAGGATTCAAGAGTGGGAAGTTATTCAGAATTGACTTGAACAATCCATCGCAAATTGACATGGTAGAGCTTCCCTATAAAAGATCGGTATCAGAACTTGGCCAACTCACGAAACTGTTTCAAGATCCAACGGGGAATCATATTATTGTCACCACAAGCCGAAATGAGAACTTCTATATTCATAAAAAATCAACAACGTTTAGGTACTTGAATGATTTGAAAAATACCAAAATCGGCTCAGTTGGATGGAACTCGCAAGCTGTGACAGAGAGCAATACAGGCGCTTTCCTAATAGGTGATAAAACGGGTGCTATTCATGAAGCATTCTTGGAGTACAATGAGACCACACAAAATTATACGAAAAAGTTCAAGAAGAATGTTTATCAATCAGAATCACCAATTGATGGAATACAAATACATTATGATGATTCCTCAAACGAGCTACTCATACTTGTTGTCTCGGGAGATGATGTTACGTACTGGAATGAACCAATAAGGCAAAAACATTCTAAATACAACGATTTGATTTTGGCAAGTTTCCTCAGTTCTAAACCAATTGAATTTGAAAAATATCAAGACTTGGGGAACATTAATGGTGACAAGTTTTCCGCCAGAGAAACTGGGTTTGGCTGGTTGACCTCTGCTGGTACTGTTTTTGGAAACATTGACAAAAGGCTAATGAGCACCAAGAAGAATTTTGCGGAGCTAAAGTTTCTAGTGAATCTTGAGCTTCCAGAATCAGCCCACAAGTTCAAATCCATTGCCTTGACTCAATATCACATAATACTTTTGAGAGGTCAGGAATTATTAGCTGTAAACAAGCTTAATGATGAATTAGTGTTCCATCAAGTTTTACCAGTTTCAGAAGGTGAAAGATTTATCGGTATCAGTGCTGATTATTTGAAATCAACTTACTGGGTATATTCCAACATAAACATATATGAGATCACAATCAATGATGAAGAAAGGGATATTTGGAGAGCAATGGTGGAGAGTCACAATTATGAAGGTGCTTTAACGGTTGCACATGATGAATCAATCAAAGATATTGTTTATTCAAAGCAAGGTGAACATTATTTTGAAGAAAAAGAGTTTAAAAAGGCTGCACAAAGCTTTGCGCAATCATCTCTACCATTTGAAAGTATAGCATTACGATTCCTAGATAAACAAGAGAATGATGGATTATTGGAATTCTTTCTGGCAAAATTATCAGTGATTAGATCGAATACCAAGTTTGATTTCAAAATGCAAGAAGTGATGCTTTCTTCGTGGATTGTGGAGCTATTCATAGAGAAGTTGAATGAAGTGGATGACATATTAACAACTGAACAATCAACAGAAATTGAAACTACAACCTCTTTGAAGACACACACTGAAAAATCGCTTCAGGAATTTTTACTTGAAAACAAGGATATTCTTGATAAGGCAACCATCTATGAAATCATAACGTCACATAATAGACGAACCGAATTGTTGTATTATGCCAACTTGATTAATGATTTTGATTTTGTTCTAGCTTACTGGATAAGACTAGAAAACTGGGTTGAAGCTTTGAAAATCTTGGAAAAAAACAATGAAGTTGATGTTGTTTACAAATATTCCACTGTATTGTTAGTGAATGCACCAGAAAGAACAGTTGAATCATGGTTGAGAATTTCAAACATTGATGCTTCCAAATTACTACCAGCTATTCTTGCATATCATAAAAACTCAAAGAAAGTTGATGCCGCAAAGAATCATGCGATTAATTTTTTGAAGACCTATATCAGTGAGACAAGTTGTACAGACTCAATAATTCACGACACGCTATTATATCTGTTGATCTCTAATGAGAGTGTTGATAATGAGGATATAATACTGAGATACTTGGAGGAATACTCAAGTCAAATTTACTACAATTCAGATTTTATTTTGAGGCTCTGTTTACGCTTCAAAAAAATCAAATCAGCAGTTTACATCTACTCAGTTCTTGACTATTTTGAAGACGCGGTCAATTTGGCTTTGAAAAATGATATGACAGATTTAGCTATGGTTGTTGCTGATAAATCCACAGACAATAAGACAAGAAAATTCTTATGGCTAATGATCTCAGAAAAGAGAATTTCGTATATTAGACCATCGGAAAAGGACAAAATTAAAGGTGAGGTTAAATTCCTATTAGAGAAATGTGACGTTTTAACTATCAAGGATTTATTACCAAGAATTCCAGATTTCACCACGTTTGATAATTTGAAAGATGAGATATGTGCCGACTTAGAAAAATTTGGCTCTTTGATCAATAAATTGTCTCTTGATATGAGCTCATCAGTCTCCATCAATGAGAATATCACCAAAGAGATTGAAAAATATGGTACTAAGTCACAAGTTATCAAATCTGGAGAATCTTGTTCATTGTGTGAATTCTTATTAACCTCAAGAAAGTTCTTCATATTCCCTTGTAATCATGCATTCCATTCTGACTGCTTGATTAAAGAGATACTTAAATCCAATGACTATTCAACAAAGAAAAAACTAGAATTCTTGCAAAAGAAATATTTATCCACAAAACATGAGAAAGGGATCAAGTTCATTAATAATCCAGAAGTTGATACTCTGTTATGTAAAAGGTGTCCATTATGCAGTGACTTGAAGATTGAAACTATCGATGAGCCATTCCTCGACTCTTCCAAAAACACAGACGAATGGGATATATAGATACAAGGAACGCTTCTTCTGGTGCATATTTGTTTGTAGTTATAGTTGAGTAGACATTGATAGATAAGTCAGAGGTGTTCGGGTTTTTTCCCGGTTTTCGGTTTTTGGTTTTTATGGTAATACTTGAAAGGTCAAAACCATAATACCAGTTCCAAATAGATGACATATTAAAAGAACAAAATACGTTTGAAGATGTCTGAAGATATACCGAAAGTGACGAACGATGAGAATGAGATGGATGTCGATGTGGAGGATGATGAAATTTTTGATGATAAAACCGATGGTACAGAAGCTCAAAATACTGTAAACAATGGAGGTGAAGAAGATAAAGAAGAACCAAATGGTGGGAAAGCTCCAAATGTCACGATACCTGAACTTCCAGAGTTTACGAGAAAGGATAAGACGCTTCATGAAATCTTGGAGATGATGGAAGATTACTACCCAATAGTATGTTGAAAAGGGCTTTTATATCCTCTCAGATATGGATATATTTTGTGACGACGACTAACATGAAATAAAACAGATTCCAGACTCTGTTACAGATTATTACTTGGCTAAAAACGGTCTAGATTGTGATGATACAAGAATGTAAGTTTTAACTATTTAATCGAGACTGGAATTGACTATTAACAATTTTTGAAATCTAGAAAGAGAATATTAGCTCTTGCAACACAAAAATTTATATCTGATATAGCCACGGATGCCTATGAGTATTCACGTATAAGATCATCATCCACTGTTTATAACTCGAGTAACCCACAAGTGAGAGCTAAGGCATTGGTTGCTGGTAGTAGAGGGGAGCAAACTAATACGTCAACTTCAGGTAATAGTTCAAAGAAAGTCGTGTTGACCATGGATGATTTGAGTAGTGCCTTGTCAGAATACGGACTGAATGTTAACAGGCCAGATTTTTACCGTTGATGGGATTAAGTGGAAACACGTTGAAATTTTTATTGTAATGTTATGTTGATTTTTTGTTTATAAAGCTTATTTTTTTTTTGTAGCTTGATCCGAGATACTACGTCCTGAGCTGAATAAATATTATATATAATCATTAAAGTGGACATATATGAAGAATTGAACCGTAACGGTGATAAAAACATTTTAAGACGAAAATGCACATAAAAGACAAGCAAAGACCTATCGGTCAATTGCGTATATAGTAGTTCTGTATTGGAAATGTGTATCATTAAAAAATGGGCTGTTTTCTTTTGAGGTGGGAATGATTCGTTGAAGTGAAGGTAATCTTGGGCATTATGCACGGAAAAAATGAGTATTACCTTTACTTGAATCATGGATCAACATTGATCTTTTGTAATCGTTCATTTCATAGCGGATTTGTTGAATCAGCTGTGGACTCAATGAATAACTTGAGATGGAGCGTGAATGACGATTGTAAATATATGAAGGGTATGTGTTATTAACAAATATCTGATTGGTGAACCCAACTTTCTTATTGGATGAAAGAGAATCAGATCTGTCTTTTCTAGTTAAATCAATGATGGAGGTAGTTGAAGGTGTGTTTTTCAAAGAGTGACTTTTCTTTAAAATTGATGGTCTTGATTTGATCATTGGGAATGGATCTTTGGGTTGATTTGAATAAATGACTTCCAACTGTGAGTTTTTAGTAGCGTCTCCACCAATTACAGCATCGATTTCAGATTGCGCCATAACTTCATCCAATTGTCTTGATGATGAACTAATGGACCTCAAGGATTTTTTACGTTCAATGGACTTGGATCTTTGAAGCTTTCTTTCAGATTGACCAAGATCGGGTGCCTTTAGGTCAGGGAAGGGGGTTTCTCCATATTCAATGATTTTATCAATGAAATCAATATCATCAAATTGAATAACATAATCTTCAGCATCATGACCTGCATTTTGTTGTTTAGATTCCCCTGATTTCTCATGATCTTTCTTCGTAGTGGAAGAACTAGCTGTACCATCTTTCTTTTCGCCAGAGATCTTCTTGAACACTTCTTCAGAAGATTCACTAGTGGAAAATCTCGAGAACAGCTTGTCCAAGACAAGTTCACTTTTGAAATCATTGGCGCTTGAATCCTGTGATTCTATCTTGATTCCCTCGTCTTCATCCCCGTCAATAAATGAAAATGTGTCAGATAACTCGTACTCTGGAGCAGCAACAGACACGCTCTTTGATTGTAGAGCATTGCTTTCAATAACAGGAACAGAAGCTGATGATACCTGTTGCTTCTGCCTTGGTTTCGATTGTTGGACTTGGGAAGCTTGTGGTACCGGTTCTGGTGAGGTTTGAGCCCTCTTCAATGGATTGGTCTTTGGGGCGAATTTGGAGGCCAACGTGGCTTGAGAACCCTTCTTCTTCAACGAAAGCCTTGAACTCTTTCTTTCAGCTTTTCCAGAGGATGGAAACACTTTAGAAAAGATTCTTTTCAGCACTGATTGCTTTCTTTGCACTGGTGGTACCTCGACTGATGGACTTGGTGAGAATGGTGTAGGCTGGACATTCTCAATAGCACTAACTTGGATCTGTTGTAAAGGGGCTGTTTGGTGATTTGGCTCGGCGGCTGTTTGTTGTTGGGATTGTGCTCTGGCTTTTGATTGTAGTTCCAAAAATTTGATATCCGGTTGTTTCGGATCAACACTTTTTTGACGCTTTACTTCTTCACAACATTCGTTGTTTGGGCCCTTCAGAGTCTTTTGAGTGCAGTCGCTAGTTGGCGTGGAGCTGGAAGTTTGGGCTTCATGCTCTTCAATTTTCCCCAGGTTTGTTTGCGAAGACGACTCAATAACGGCATTTGAGTTGTTCTGCAGAGGTGGCGGCAACTCGGTGAGCTCAGCTAGCTTAACGTTGGCGGTATGAAGGGTTAAGTCATCGATCGATGAAGGAGGTGTGCTTTCGTTGACACTGCTATTGGTACCAGAAGTTCTTGAAGGACTTGGTGATGATGAGAAGCTGTTGCTTTTAGTGCTCAACAATGAAAGGTCCTGGTCGGTAGATTGTTGAGATTGGTGTGTCTGGATGCTTTCAGCCGTTGTGGAACCCGATGAAGCTTGTTGGTGTTGTTGATGTGGCTGAAGTTGTAGCTGTGGTAATGAAGGAGGAGCTTGAGCTGGTCTTGAGCTTTGAGGAGTTAAATATGACGATCCTTGTGCTTGTTGAGAACGCTGATGCAAATTTTGTTGTTGATGTTGTTGATATGGCTGTCTAGAAGATGAAACTGACGCTTTTCCTTTCAAAGCTCTGTTATCTTGTATTTGAGGTAATGTTTTCAAATTTGTTTGTGATGTTCTCTGCTTATTTCTAGGGGTATAAACTTCACCGTTTGGAAATGTGAATGGAGCATTATGGAAACCTGGTCTAGCTTTTGAGCGAAGCTTTTGTGGTAGTGGTGGTGGTATGTGGTGAAATTGCTGCTGATGTTGCTGTTGTTGTTGTTGTTGCTGTTGCTGTCTTTGATGTTGATTTTGTTGTTGTTGTTGAAATTGGGCTTGTGTGGCTCCTGATTGGGATGTCATAGAAGGAGTTGCTGATCCGCTCAAGTATTGGTGGGCAGTTTTCAACGACTGTCTTCTATAAGCTGGAATATGATGCATACTAACTGATGATTTTAACCCGGGATGTAAATTTGAAGATAATGAAGGTTGGTGATGTTGTTGACGGATGTTGTTCATATTAGGAACCGAAGGAACACTTGAAGATCTTGGGATCCTTGGAGGAACAGCACCATAACCAGTCATTGAACCCGAAGATGATGGGGTTTGACCCATATCAAAGCTTGGTCTGAATTGCTGATGATTCACCTTTGGTCTCGAATGTTTAGTGAACCTGCTATCAAAGGATAACAAATCGTTGGTCGAAGATCCACGAGGCACAGCATGAGAAGTGGTTGTACTAATTGTTGAGATATTTGAATTTGAATTGTAAGAACTGAAGCTTGTTAATGAGTTGGATCGTTGATTCGACATGTAAGCATCACTTTGATTATGACCTGATGTTATTGTCATGCTGAGTCGTAATGCAACTAAAGCTTTCTTGATCTTTTTATATATATAGAGATTGGTGCCAAATGAAAAATTAATGATGAAAGTCCACTGTACCTAGTTCAGCTTTGATGTGTATGGGTAATTTTAGTGCTAAGACGGAATGTGAAGGGATGTGTGTTGAATTGAGGAGCTAGAGCTGGGCTTAGTTCGGTATTTTTTTTTTTTCAATATATTAAACTTGTTTGTAGTAACGATTGTCTCCTTCAAAACCACATTTATTGTCTATAAGGTTCCTTGATTCAATTGTAATGAATGGAAGTGTGGCCAGTGGGCTGAAAGCTAGTGAAGGTGATGTTGAAAGGTTTTTTTTTTTCCTTCTTGGTGATAAGGGATTGAACTAACAGTCAAATTGATTTAAATTTAGAAGGATTCTCACAGGTTTGTTTTCACGATAAAATGCAACCACTGTTTTGTAAATAAAAAAAAACCCGATGCTAAGTAGATTACAGGCGATGGGCTAAACAATCCAAAAGGTTGTGTCAACAATAGCAAAAGTGAGGTTTCGCCTAGTTATTCAGCTAGATACAAGAGAATTAAAAATGAGGTAGAAAAGATTCAACTTTAACAAATTCTCAAAGTATTCCAAGCCTGAAAGTGCTGCTAATCTATTCTATTTGTCCTTCTTTGGGAGCGAAACTTTGTTGTACGAAGTTTATTTTTAGTATGTGTCCTTCCCGAAAAGGGCTCTGCTTCGGCTTGACAATTTCCTCTTTCGGCATCAAATGTCTGTAATATGCAGGACAGCTTGTTGAAATGACGCGCTCTCATGTCTACTGTTGTCAGGGGAACATGCTATTGCTGGCGCCAAATCGGGATGCTCCCTGGACAAATTTGGAAGATGCTCAGATTTCAAAGTGCTGGTTTGGAGGGATCCCTTGAGCTTACAACAATGGTTGAAGTGGGAAAAGGGACAGTTGTTAGTTGGCTCTAAAGGCATCAGATGCTATGTGATGGGAGAAGCTTGGGAGAAAACTTGTGCCAGCCGTTGGCCAAAGACGGCTTTGTCTCGCTAATTGTCGTCCCTTCCCGTGATGAGCCTCTTTGATCTGCTTCCTGTCTTGTTCAAGCGATAAAATTTAATTTGTTAACCCCCAAAATTCAGTACTGGTGCAAGCCTTTTCTGGTGAGCTTTGAACAATCGAGCACAATTAAACTAAAGGTGCCTTCCTGAAGGCTGGAAATCGTAAACGGGCCCCTTTCTGGAATTCGTGCAAGATCTTCAATTTCCATTGCTGTTGAAGATTCATGGTTGTTCTTCGAAGTAAATTACAAGGTACGGTACACTCACGCCAATTGTTCAAACTTGGTTCATATTGCTCTTGTCTAACACCACTTCCAAGATTTAAAAATCTCTCCACAAAATGTCTCTTCAACAAACCACAAGGAAAAAAATGAAAGCCATCTAGGCACCATAGATGAAATTTCTCGGTTGGTGTACGCTGTATAAAATTTGAACTTTGTAGTTTGTATGTCTTCTGTGTCTCGTATTATTATATATAGCAAGATTTCGGTACGCCCACTGTATCTCTCTTTATCCTAACTTGTACCTACGTTTGTTGTTATATATACAAGTCATTATATTAAAGGTGTGAATGCAAGCAATAACGGGGAATCTATGTACAATTCATCGAGGTATATCCGTCTATTCTTTATGGTAGTTTTTTTGAATTCATCAGGTTTCGTAACAAAATTGTGATATATGGGTGGTTAACGTTTCTCTTGTGCCTTTTGCATACCAGGTAAGACTTGACCTTTTCTGTTATTACAAATGGCACTGATTATTCTCATACTCTGATCATCTCCAATATCTTGTAATGCATAATACAATGGTTTCAAAGTGTAAAATTTCCAATCAAATTGGTTCTCAGTAGATCTTACAATCTTAACAGCATCTTCAAGTAATCCTAATTGAATGAATGCTAGCACCATCTCTTTGGCAAATCTATAATCTTGCTCATCTCTATCGGCCTTGGACTGTTTCTTGAAACTGGACGTGGCCCTGAACTTCCCTCTTTCAATCCATGCTTTTTCACAAATATCCGCATCTTTAAATCTTTTACCAGCAGATAACATTGAAATGTAAAGCGCTGAATTTCTTTCAGTCTTGAACTTCATATTCTTGGACATCTGAATGGCGTTTGGTAAGCTCTCTTCTTGACTGGCAATTATTTCTTTGCCCTCACCTTCGGAAGTCTCCAGAGTGACCTTGCTAGTCTTATCACTAGTATCCATGTCTTCACCAAATTCGTCTTTCTGGTCGTTCTCGATGTTCACCTCTTTCTTGATCTCCGGACTAGCATAAGTGTGTTCCTCAAATCTATTCACATATTCCTCCTTGTCTCGATGTTCAATGGCAATTCTCAAATATGTCAACAGGTTTGGTAATGTTAATGTATTCTTTGCATCCTTTAACAAATGGAACGACCAGACGGCATTAGATTCAGCAATTATTTGTTTGGGATGGATTAGTGTCTCAGTAGGTAGCATTGGTGGCATGTCTCCATTGTTCAATCCCATAGGCCCATCATGGCCAGCTTGATGTAGCCCATGGAAATTGACTAGTCTTAAAGCATTTCTTCTAAGGACACCGCCTTGTTCGTGAAGCATCATCGTTGGATTCTTGTCGAATTTGAAATCTCTATAAGCCATCATTAGATAAACTAAAGCTTCAGGTCCAGCAGTTGGAATATCAGATCTCATTTGGAAAATTGTGACATACAGAGCTCTGGAAAGTTCTAAATCACCATCACGGGCTGCTAGTCTCAACATTGCCTCAAAAGTCTTGACATCAGGTTTCAAGTTTCTTTCATTAATCTCATTGATGAATTGCCATCCTCTAATATAGAACCCTCTGTCCTTGGAACAAGATCTAGCCATACAATTTAATGTGAACAAAGTTGGTTGTAAACCCTCGCTGAGTAACTCTTCATATAAATCAATGGCCTTGTATATATCATTTTCATGGGTTGCCATCAGTATCATGGAATTGTAAACTTCGATATCTGGCTTGGTTTTCAACGATCTAAATTTCATCATTTGGAAAATATCACTAGCCTGTTTGGAATCTTTCAAACTGACACAAAGTTGTAAAACATTCGTATATATCACAAGCCCTGGTTCCACTTTATTCTTTTGCATCAATGCCAAAGTTTGGTTGATCTTGGTCAAATTCTTCTCCTTTGTGTACGCCTTGACTAAATGTGAATACATGTAGTGTGTTGGTTGAATCCCACTTTGGAGCACTTGTTGGAAAAATGATTCAACCATAGCTGATGATCCTAGTTGTGCATACTGCCTCATGAAAAAATCATATGCTGGTGTTTTCATTTCAATGCCTCCCTCACTCAACATTTCATGTAAAAATTCTAACGATTTACTGGAGACTTTACCTGGTTTGATCTGTCCCAAAAATGAATAAGCTTCTCTTCTTGAAACTCCAGAAAGCCCGCCTTGCTTATAAATCAAGTCATGGATAACAGTGTCCCAATCTTGGTTCTCTTGAGAAACTAAATGCGTAATGTTTCCACCGATCTTATCGAGAACTGTTGGGGGAATTTCAATACCTTTTGCAGGTTGATCAAATAAAGAGATCTTACCCTTTTCGTTACTCAACAATAGTGGATCTTGGTTTTTATTAGAGCCACTTGAGATAGACTCGTAAATGACATCAATATCACCATCTTCTTCATCTGAAATATGTTTTAATTTTTCCATTTTGGCTTTAAATTTCTCTGCCACCTCTTCTTCCTTTTTCTTTCCTACATCCACTCTCAAGCTTTCGGTGAATGCCTTCATGTCTTCTATCTTCTTTTGTAATTCCAAAAGCTCTTTACTTGGTGCTTCAACTTTTAGTCTGGGTTTTTGATGAGCTCTTCTTTTTGATTTACCTTTCTTTGATGGTAGAATAACCACCCAACGAACAGGCCCACTGGGCAGGCCAAAGACCCCAATTGTGGGTATAGGTGAGTGTTTCGGTCTGTACCGTATCCTGGACGCCCCGTTCAGAATACATGACATATCGGTGGTGGTGGTGGTCGATTAATGATGATCTTGTAGTCTTGTAGATTATGGCACCTTCTTCCATAGTTAACGGTTTTTTTTTATCGTTTCTTCACTATTAAAAAATTTTAGCTCATCGCTCCAGAAATCTCGGTATGCACCACATAGATCAAATGATAGTCATTTCAAGATCAATTCAACATCATCGTATGAAAAGGTTGCTGATAATGAATGAATTCAGGCTGAGGCTTAAAGAGAAAGATATGTGCTTGCTGGAGAGTCTTGTGGAATTCCGGCTTCATCAGTGATGATGGCTTTTTACTATTGTTTCACATTGAAACAGAGACGAAATTCGCGGGTACTGCGCTAATACTGCAACTTTTTGAGGCCACTGATACTTGATACATTGGAACGTTTCATGAGATTGTGAGCCTATGAGTCAGTGGATTTGGACACGGGAAATAGGTTGGAATAATGGGGCGCCGCCCACTTTGCTACTACAGCTGATTCAGGTGAAGTCGGTTGCCAGGGAGGAGCTGTTACATCTTTGTCACATTAAACTGTTGAACCAGAACATATATTACCTTGGAATAACCACTATTTCTTGAAACTTTTGAAGATTATAATCATACATCACAGAAACATATATCAATAGATAGTCATCATATACATATAACACAGCAATCATAAATCATGGGACAAAGAAGAATCACGTTCAACATTTCAACTTCTTTTGAAGTACAGCAATTATTAGGTGAAGGTGCCTATGGTGTTGTCTGTCTTGCACTACACAAACCTTCAGGTACAAAAGTTGCTATTAAGAAAATACAACCTTTCGAAAGAGCATTATTCTGTGTGAGAACATTGAGAGAAATCAAACTATTGAAACATTTCAAACATGAGAATATCATTTCAATATTTGATATACAAAAACCTGGTAGTTATGAAGACTTTTCAGAAGTTTATATCATTCAAGAACTCATGCAAACAGATTTACATAGGGCCATCATATCACAAAGTCTAACGGACGATCACGTTCAATACTTTGTTTATCAAATCTTGAGAGGATTGAAAGCACTACATAGTGCTAATGTCATTCATAGAGATCTGAAACCATCGAACTTACTACTTAATGCTAACTGTGATTTGAAAATTTGTGATTTTGGTCTTGCAAGAATTGATGAGAAAAAACTTGGGAACTTCAGTAATTCACCAGAGAATAAGAACATTAGTATGATGACTGAGTACGTTGCTACAAGATGGTACAGAGCTCCTGAAATCATGCTGACTGCCTCCAAATACACCACGGCTATTGATATTTGGTCTGTTGGTTGTATCTTGGCTGAATTACTTATGGGAAACCCATTGTTCCCTGGGAAGGATTATAGAAATCAATTGATCTTAATATTCCAAGTTTTGGGTACTCCAATTGGTGAAGATTATCAAAGTATCAAATCCAAAAGGGCTAGGGAATATATTAGATCATTACCTTTTTTCAAGAAAGCCCCATTACAAAAAGTCATACCATATTCAAATCCTCTAGCTCTCGACCTTCTATCCAAGATGTTAACGTTTGATCCAAAGAAAAGAATAACAGTGAGTGAGGCTTTAGAACATCCATATCTATCAACTTATCATGATCCAACTGATGAACCTGATGCACCACCAATTCCTCAAGAATTCTTCGAGTTTGATAAAAAAAGAGATGATATGTCGGTAGCTGAGTTAAAGAAGTTGTTATATGAGGAAATAATGATGTGAGTAGAAAGACTTAGTGCTGAAGTTGAACACACAAACACTACTTAAATACAAATATTCATTCAAAATACCTAATTGTAGCGAGGAAGGTACCTTTACTGAAACATTCGGCGTATATATCACTTACGCTGAACCATAAATCTTACGAACAGATGAGGTCTCGTGCACTTATGCCTTATCGGGTACACGCATTTCACGACTGAAAACCGCGATCTCCTTTCGAGCTCCACCCGCAACTCTTGTACTAATCCTGTTTATTTTAATGGCAATTTCCAAATAAGTATAATGAACTCTAGCTATGATTTCCAATCACATGTGTAATCCGATAGTATGTCATTCAGATCAAATTTCATACTATATAAAATTCGCGATCGATCTAAATTTTTTTTTTTCAAAATTTATAGAAGGTTCATCAGCCCTACATCTACAAGTTTCTTGTAACTCTTAACCACTCACCAGTGATCATACTGACTAGTACATATCATAGCCATGAGGCTCAACCGCTTTTTTTTTTTTTTTTTTTTTTTAAATAGAAAGGTCTTTTATTCATCAGATCTATATATATATAAATTCTTAACAACCCTTTATTTTCACCAATAGCAGAAACCATCAGTAAAAAGATTGTCCAATATATATAAACCCACTTTGACCACCTTTTATTTCAAAACAAAATAGTTCCTAATTATATAATTCAAATATCAATCAATTCTTCTTTTTGTGACCAATTAGAGGCAAGCTTCAGAACTCCATTGATTGTCCAAGTTTTTAGCATAGGAGATG